>OX246746.1:44505712-44656009 GCA_945910005.1 Isoperla grammatica
GTCCACTCGCATCGTGCAATTTGTACTCGCAACGAGGGAGCGGGATGTAGGTGGGGTCTGGGGCGAAGCCCCTGCCGCCGGAGGCAATTTCGCCGAAGGCGAAACAATTTTCGGTCCTGCATGATGATTAGTGGCCTAAAACGCGTTTTGAGGCGATATCCTATCATGAAAAACAATGAAACTAAGGTCAATATTGCATTAATAATTCCTTTTTTTAAATGGAATTTCGATCCTGTCATTTGAGAGAGGCTTATGGCTAGTGCTGCGTGGGATAAGATTTCAGTAGGCGCCGATAGATATATTTTTGCCAAAATGTTCGCTTTTGAAAATTTTGAATAAATTTTTAATTAACACGCGATCAGCCCAATTTGTCATTTTTTCTGATATAACAAAGTTTACTCGCAAACTATCAAAAGTCACTCTCAAGTTGCGAGCTAGCATGCAGTAATTTGGAGGATTGTTGTTTCCTATTTATTTGCTTAGAACGCATAAACATGTGTAAAAATCAATAAATGATGTAAGATATGTGGAACAACATGTTGAACTGTGAACCAATTTCGAAAATTAAATTACATAAATAACTTTCCCAACAATGGCATGTTATATATTTTAAAATAAACTTGACGAAGAAAGCGGAAACCTGTTTGCACTTGTAGATGGTCTATTAACTCTATTTAATACGTTATGTCCCTTTCTACACTGACATGAGATGACATATTATGCTCTCCTTACTATTTAGTTGCATAATCTATATAGCGTAAGATATTTATTTTCAGGGGGTTGAGTGGTGGCCCCCAAGGGGGCCCCCACCCGGGGGGGGGCCCCGTACGGGTTTCCGTAGTTCCGTACCTGCCAGTCCGCCCCTGGGTTTCACCGTCTCACCATCAGCTGACGCTACAGATGTTTCCTCGCACTATTCGTGTTTATATAGACTTGATATGTTTCAATTAAAATTACTCTATTTTCTAATCAAGTGATTTATTGTTTTACTGAGTGAATAGTTCATACGCGGAAGAGGACGACTTGAAAAGGTCAATGGCTTTGATATAGCTTTAGTTATAGAAAACAATAGATTTACAATCTGCCGATGATAAAATTAGAAGTTACATACAGATCTTATTATAACCTTTAGAGTTATTTTAAGTTCAGTATAATGGACGATAACTGTAACAAAATTCCATAAATTGCAAGTTGTTTCCTATGAAACTAACCGCTAATGTATAGCTGACCATTGTGGTTGTAGGACTGAAGCTGTCGGGAAGGTCATTCATCTATATATAAGATCTTGGTAAATCATTTTCCACGTCGTCATTTCAGAATTGCATTACAACGCTGGAGACGGTTGCAATGATAGATGAGGATTATGCATTAACACATAGACACATTCGAATACTGTTTATACCCAAGATTCCGGAATAAATCGGTGTACAAATATTTGTTTTAAAAGCAAAAACTACCCCAGGCTATCCCAGTTACTTTATTCGTTTTCTTAGATATCAATTAAACGATATTTGCAAAGAGTGAACCACAAGTAAAATAAATGCCAACGAATGCGCTCAATATTATGTTTTACATTCACGTTATACGAAAACAACTTGCTGCTGCAAGAAGAAAGTGTGAAATAAGGTTCTTTATGCAGTAAACATGGAAGAACGACGATATCCACAACAGTGTTTTGTAAACACATTTTGTCTGGCGCTTATATAAATGAACCATTTGAACAGATTCGCGAAAAAATGAATATACTACCCAAACGGTTGAAGATATCCTTTTTTCAAAGCTTCATCGCATAAAGAAAAGTGTAAAGGTTCCAGTAGCCTTTTTCGTTTTTTAAATGTTCATAAAAAGAGATTAGTGAAGAGGGCATCATACAGGGGTCTTATAGAACATAAAAAATAAGAAAATTACCCTTTTTGGACAACGTATACAAGTAATATTATGTTTTACATCACGTTACTATCATGTGCTACGAGCATGTATGAGCGTGTATGAACATGCATGAGCATGTATGAGCATACGCACTATCATGTACTACGAGCATGAATGAACATGAATGAGCATGTATGAGCATGTATGAGCATGTATGAGCATGAATGAGCATGTATGAGCATACGCACTATCATGTACTACGAGCATGTATGAGCATGTACGAGCATGTATGAACATGTATGAGCATGTATGAGCATTCATGAGCATGCATGAGCATGTATGAGCATGCATGAGCATGTATGAGCATGCATGAGCATGTATGAGTATGCATGAGTATGTATGAGCATACGCACTATCATGTACTACGAGCATGTATGAGCATGTACGAGCATGTATGAACATGTATGAGCATACGCACTATCATGTACTACGAGCATGTATGAGCATGTACGAGCATGTATGAACATGTATGAGCATTTATGAGCATGCATGAGCATGTATGCGCATGTATGAGCATACGCACTATCATGTACTACGAGCATGTATGAGCATGTACGAGCATGTATGAACATGTATGAGCATGTATGAGCATGCATGAGCATGTATGAGCATGTATGAGCATGCATGAGCATGTATGAGCATGCATGAGCATGTATGAGCATGCATGAGTATGTATGAGCATACGCACTATCATGTACTACGAGCATGTATGAGCATGTACGAGCATGAATGAGCATGTATGAGCATACGCACTATCATGTACTACGAGCGTGTATGAGCATGTACGAGCATGTATGAACATGTATGAGCATGTATGAGCATGCATGAGCATGTATGAGCATGCATGAGCATGTATGAGCATGCATGAGCATGTATGAGCATGCATGAGCATGTATGAGCATGCATGAGTATGTATGAGCATACGCACTATCATGTACTACGAGCATGTATGAGCATGTACGAGCATGTATGAACATGTATGAGCATACGCACTATCATGTACTACGAGCATGTATGAGCATGTACGAGCATGTATGAACATGTATGAGCATGAATGAGCATGTATGAGCATACGCACTTTCATGTACTACGAGCGTGTATGAGCATGTACGAGCATGTATGAGCATGTATGAGCATACGCACTATCATGTACTACGAGCATGTATGAGCATGTACGAGCATGTATGAACATGTATGAGCATGTACGAGCATGAGCATTATCATGTACTGTTAACGGCGAGCAAGATTAAAGTGCGAAGGCTATACTATTAATATTTCCTTGACACACCTTTCTGTCTATGATCAACTTTGGAGTTGGACACTATACCTTGAAACGTTTTCAGTATCAATTGTTTCTTGCGCCAGTATAACTTGTCGTTTAAAAAGGCAAACAACAAAATCGTATACCAATAACTATTGAAGATAATGTTTTTTCTGTGTCTCTCATTTTAAGATTCTTTCTTTACAAGTATCTATTAAGAATATTAAAAGAAAAACTAAGATGATTGGCAGAAATAGCTTTCGTCTGGTAGCGAGCAATTAGTTTTCTGTAACGTGAATGGTACCGTAATCTATCAGGGTCTGCTTTCTCCAAAGGTATATTTATTTTATTTTATTTTTGAACATTGCATTATCACAAGGTTTTGTATGGATATTAAAAAAAGGAGGAAATTATGGCTGGAACAACCTTCAAACGCGTAAAATTAAAAGGTATGGTAATGTCTTCAGACCGATACAAATGTATATCAAGTGCTAACTAATGTGCAATGGTTTCGTATAACCAAGGACTATCGGAAGTTGTTGAAACATCGAAATCAGTAGCATTTTCATTTCGGATTATCATTAGAATAAAGTAATTCCCAAATAACACCCCTACCGATTACACTATTAGAAACCAGTGGCGTCAATCAATTGTTTTTGGGGGTTCGAACATTTTTTCAATCAGAGCAATTCCTGGTCGTGGAGGCGAGTTTGGCAAACGGTACTTTCATAAATGAGTGTATTTGTCGCTCGCTTTATGGAGTATTAGTGCTCACCTTTAGAAACAAAGTTTATAGTTCGTAACATTCAGACTTTGACATTGCATTTTGACCTCTTTTGCTCCCTCTTGATCCAACTTGGGGGGGGGGGGGGGAGCGGTGACCCCCCAACCCCCGTTCCGTAATTACGCCACTGTTAGGAACGTTTATCATCCAGGGTTGTACAGTCGTGGGGACCGAGAGGATTGATGTGATTGATTGATTGATTGATTGATTGATTGATGGATTGATTGGTGTTTAACGACGTACTAGACAACAAGGTCATACGTCGTTGTGACAGATGAATAAAGTGTTCAAGTTGCTTCAACGTTAAATGGACGCGACACACGGGAAATATGATTGGCTATGATTGGCAACTGATTGGCAGGGACACACCGTGTCCCTTGTTAAACTTATCGGCCACGAGTGTCCCTACCCTGAAGCCTAACGCGGGGACACGCGCGTCTGCCTTGTGTCTTGCTTGAGTCTCAGTTTTTTAATAAATAATTTGTAAAGTTTTTAGCTTTTAAAAAAATAAAATGTGGGTTTAGTAGTTAACATCACCTACAGTAAAAGTGTACGAAACGATGAATATTTGTTTGCCAAAGTAGTATTCCTTAAATCTTGTAAAACTGTGACTAATAATAACACATCAGTTCTATAATTTCGATGCGATAAATAAAATATATGAGGCGTCGGGGAGGGGGGGGGGGCTTCAAAGCTTGTCCCTTGCAGAAAGTTTAAGCCTACACCCGCGCATATTACAGTCTTGCTGCTTACGAGTGTTGTAAGGGGATTTATTTTGTAGTTACTTTATTGAAATTAAGGCCAGTGTAGGGCACAATGCCTTCTTTATCCTGATAATGAGTGATGATTGATGAATGATAATGAGGAAGGGAGGAGGAGAAGCCTGGTACCGGCACGTAGCCTACTTCCGTCGAAAAGTACCAAGGGGACCATCGGCTTTACGTCCCATCCGAAGGGACGGTGTAACTTTGACTAGTCATGTAGGTTCCTCCACTAACCTGGACTGCCGAGCAGTTGACGAGAAGAACGAAGCTGTTACACAAGGTTTCGAACCCTCCAATCTGCTCTAACCAACGGTAACTAGTGAGGGGATAGTTAGATACTGAGTAATGAGGTCACTGCGCGTAAACTGTGCAACAGTTCAGGGGTCATCGGCCGGCTGTAGCCCTATACGCACCACCCACAAGGTCGTCATCATTGTCAGTTATCACTAAACAACACATGAAGGCAGGTGACACTGACATGAGTTGATATGTAGCATGGTAGTACTTAGAAACACAGGTTTCGATACATACTTGTACATTTTCATTAATGGTTGGGAAACCACTTCAAAATGTCATGAACAAGAGGTTTATTTGACATTTTATAGTTTCGTAAAACAATGTTTATAGCCGAAATTACTTTGTTTGTTTGGTGAGTGCTAATTTTTTTAGGTACTGGTACGTGCATAAGTGCCTTTTATGTATACATAATTAGGAGTTATGCAACATTCTAGAAACAGATGCATGACGACTCGCAACACCACATGCTAAAAACGATGTACAACTAAAATTAAAACTTTGAATCGATAGGTGTATAAATAGTAAATTCGCTAGTTTTTTATAAAACCAATGAGAGACAATATTGAAAGATGGAATTTTCCGATTCCATTGGATGCCGCTTCCCTTTCCGAAGAAAGTCCGTAGTTCATGATGGATCGAACCCGCATCATTCCAAGTTACTATTTTAAATCGCATGTATTAGCAAGATTTAAAAAAAGTTAATTCTCCCAGTTTGAAAGCTGCGTCCGATATTGCAGACTGTTGGCTTGTTTCCGCAGTTGTTCTCGCGCGGTGGCTGTTTGGCCCTTGAGCTAAAATAGGCTTCACGACCGTGATCGTTTCTTCCGGTTTGGTCGTTTTCGGAACCTCGTACTAACACTTGCAGCTATCTTTAGCCGGCGCTATTCTTAGCGTGGTGCGTGTCACTCAGTAGACTGTACACACGCATATAAGACCTGCGTGCATCAATGAGCATTACCACTTGTGTCGTGAGAACAAACTGTCTCCATCCATACCGACACCTCGGCTCTCAAAACCCGGTCCAATTATTTTGTTTTTGTTTCCGCTTGGCAACTTCACCTGTCCGCGTTGTTCACAATTAACGCGATGAAAATACACCGTCTGGTGCGTTGGAGGATGAGCGATCAGAAGGCGTCATATATTCGTGAAGCGTTACGTCTCTTGTCTCTTGTATTGCAATTGTGCTATTCGGGGAGATCATAAACCATCGACCATGCAATACTAGTTATTATTTCACTGGTCAACGTAAGTATGCTATACTAGTCCCAACGAAAGTATTCGCATACCGATCAGGTCATTGTCTACCGCCAATTGAAAGAAAATCAACGGATACCTGGCATTCTTTCACACATTCGTAAATGCATAGTTCGGCGGCGAGTGCACAGGCGGTTTGGCCACACCCACCGTTACAGGTAACCAGCGGAAGGTTTTAAATTATCCCCAGTGTAGCTGTTTAGATTAGATGGTAGGAATTAGCGAAGTACAAATTTAAGTTGTCACTTTGGACTCGGCTGTGTCGTAAGCATCAGAATACTTTCGTTGGGGCAACTATACCTATAGTGCAAGGTATGGGCCCCGCGACCTAGGGGCCTCCTCGAGAACCACCAATTTGTAATAAATGTTCTTTAAGAACGTATTCACACATTTCACACATTTCACACATTTACACAGAATAGAAAAAAATACAATCTTGACTTACACAACTAAAAGACAACGTCACAAACGTAAGTCATCTGGTGCCAGAAATAATATTGCCCTACTATATTGAGAGCACTATATATTTTACTTTTCAACCCTTAAAAAGTGGGGACCCAAAAATCTAACTTGCATACTGGCCCCGTCATTTTAAGCTACGCCACTGCTATAGGTTCCCATGCTTCCGCAACCCACTGCATTGGCGCAGACAACTTCAATGATCCGCACTCGCTGTGCGTTGATGGCTCTATGTCTATATGGCTATATGTCTATAGAGAGAGATAGTGAATAGACAGATTTAACAAGAATCACAGAAATAGAATACAAAATACAATTTTAAAAATATGTTTGGCACTTTCATTAAACACTAAATGTACATTTAGCAAGAACAGCTGTTGACGGATTGCTTTTACTTATTATTATTATATACTTATAATTATTATACATTTATCTGTGCTTATACCATGGAAAGGTTTTTCCTTAGATTTATCTGTACTGTACAAGAGATAGGTACAAGAATTGTTTATCAAAGTAAATAGGAAACACCTAGAATTCTTTGAATGTGTATCTATATACTAAATACATCCTCTAATCCGGTCTGAAAGAATAATAGTTCTTTAGTCTACAATAAATTTTATGGAACAAAACACAAACATGACTCCAATTCTGTTCCTATGTAACTGATACAATGTTTTAACGGCGTAACATGATTCACTGGGAGCAGAGTGGGGATCTGTGTGTTCCAAATGTCCCAAGCCATTGCAAACAAGCTTACACGAAATCTGGCCTCAGATCTAGTTTGAGTTCAATTAAAATAGCTTCTAGCCGTATTTACCAGATCACCAATTCAAATTAGTGAAATTCCATACGATTTGTTAATAGTTAGCTTGAATCCATTCAGCCAGTGTTGGGTTTACAAACAGTGGTCCGTGTGTCGTGGGGACCAGTGGCCACGTGGCAGTCTAGTGCACGTGCACCCATAACAAGAGAGAGTGTAGGCCTACGTGTTTCCCTACTCCTCCGACATATTCGTGAAAAATAAAAAACGATAAAATGAAGCTATATTCAAATTATATTTAAAAAAAACTTTGAGGACCAAAATTCGACAATTTGTTTTACTATCTAATTACCTTTTTCAGGGTGATTAAGATTAAGGTTCCATGAATATAAATGGTTAACACATTTTTTTGGCAAGTTCAAACAATCTTAATTGATATCACAAACATGTAATCAATTTAGAATGCTGCTATATTATTTTAACCCTTCTCTTGGATTTTTTTAAATTCATTAAAAAACTTGAACATTTTACTATGATGAATTATTTTATTGATAAACAATATGGGCACAAAAAGTGATTAGGCTATGCTAAAGAAACTAAGCATGATTCACAAAAATATATTTACACAAAATCACTCGTGTCATAAGGAACAATTCTTCACAGGGGATAAAGCGTAACAATCCAAACTAAAAATATATCTGTATAACGAAAGTATTCGCATATCGATCTCAGGTCATTCTCTACTGCCCCTTTAACCGCGCCAATTGAAAGAAAATCAACCTGGCGTTCTATAGTATAGATTTGGTGAAAAGGCAAAACTATCTATATTAGTATTACGACAATGTTGATATAGAAGCAAATAAACTATAGAATGTTGAATTCGATTAATTCCTCGGCCGACTAATTTATAAAACATCTAATCCATATGCGATCAATCCTGGGGGAATGTTCGAGGCTTTCTTGCATGATTTAATGCATTCATTGATTGGGCAAACATGCAGCGTTATAGCCCACCCCAATATACACTGTGCAAGGTATAAATGAGTGAGACGGAGCGATTACGCATTGACTCTATGGAGTGAGATGCAACGGTCACCCTCTGCAGCTGAGTTAGAAAACGTACTATTGCATCATCAGGCTAACTTTCCAAATTTGGCTTCCTTTTGGATACTGCTTGGTCGTTGTTGAATAATAGATTTTCAAATTTAGATTTACTTGGCGTATAGGTGATATCCATGATTGCTTTATTTGGTTCTTGTTACTATTCCACATAGCCGTGGATAGATTTGAAGATGAAGATGGATGAAGATATTTTTAATAAATGCTTCTGTAAGCCAGTCTTTTGCTTACCCATTACAACGACTTTACAGTACGGTTCTTTTATCTTCTACACTGTAATTGTGCGTTAATGCCATTTGGATGATTGTGTATCTGACAATTACTTTAATAACTGCTTATTTTATGGTGTAAAACAGAAGACCAGAGAAGCTAAAACTTAGATCTATGTTGTTTGACCTTATCAGTTTGAGGGCTGAATATTTTTCAAATGTGAATTCTTGATTCTTCTCCAAGGTTGAGTTGAGTTGTTGCGTTACGAGTTGCCGAGTTGCTATTTGGCATCGTGGATGCTCACTTGACGAAAATAATACACGGTCAATCGCAAACAAGAGAAACGTCTCAATCCTGACATATCTGCGTAACCATCGCTATAGTAAACCGATAGAGGCTCCGCGGTTAGACCCGATACTCTCATTCGGGAGATCGCCGGTTCGATTCCGGCCACCGGCAGTCTTGACTGAAGGTTTTTTCCGAGGTTTTCCTTAGTCGTAAAGGCGAATGCCGGGATTGAGTCCTACTATTAGCCCTCGGACATTCCTTCCCAACTATCCAAACACCCTAATAACCTAGTTAGTCATCTGAAGAGGGGCACATCAGGTAAAGCTGGTATGCACCCTAGAACGGGTATTCCTACAAAAAAAATATAATTATCGCTATAATAGGCTCAGCGCCCATCTGCTTGCGCCACCAGAATACCCCTCCTCAACCCTCCACAAATTCTTTGTACTCACAATGAGGTGGGTGATATAGTGGACGCCAGTCATAGTCGGAACCAAACCGGACGCTGAAGACGGAGCATCAATTCAACGCGCGCAAATAAATGCAAGGCATCACCAGTATAACAGTTGCAACTTGCAAACTTTCTATATTCTCGTGCATATTTCAAGTTAATAAAAATAAGACAAACACAATTTTTTTATGTCAATGAAATGAGAATTTTAAGTGGCAAAATGTGCGTAACAATAGAAAACTGAAATGAATTAGAAATAATTGACACGTGAAACGTGTTTTCAGTGTAGAAACGTTAAGCGGCCCCTCAGCAATGGCAGGACGAACTATGAGGACCATAGGTAATACACACCTCAGTGTAGAAACGTTAAGCGGCCCCTCAGCAATGACAGGACGAACTATGAGGACCATAGGTAATACACACCTCAGTGTAGAAACGTTAAGCGGCCCCTCAGCAATGACAGGACGAACTATGAGGACCATAGGTAATACACACCTCAGTGTAGAAACGTTAAGCGGCCCCTCAGCAATGACAGGACGAACTATGAGGACCATAGGTAATACACACCTCAGTGTAGAAACGTTAAGCGGCCCCTCAGCAATGACAGGACGAACTATGAGGACCATAGGTAATACACACCTCAGTGTAGAAACGTTAAGCGGCCCCTCAGCAATGACAGGACGAACTATGAGGACCATAGGTAATACACACCTCAGTGTAGAAACGTTAAGCGGCCCCTCAGCAATGGCAGGACGAACTATGAGGACCATAGGTAATACACACCTCAGTGTAGAAACGTTAAGCGGCCCCTCAGCAATGACAGGACGAACTATGAGGACCATAGGTAATACACACCTCAGTGTAGAAACGTTAAGCGGCCCCTCAGCAATGACAGGACGAACTATGAGGACCATAGGTAATACACACCTCAGTGTAGAAACGTTAAGCGGCCCCTCAGCAATGACAGGACGAACTATGAGGACCATAGGTAATACACACCTCAGTGTAGAAACGTTAAGCGGCCCCTCAGCAATGACAGGACGAACTATGAGGACCATAGGTAATACACACCTCAGTGTAGAAACGTTAAGCGGCCCCTCAGCAATGACAGGACGAACTATGAGGACCATAGGTAATACACACCTCAGTGTAGAAACGTTAAGCGGCCCCTCAGCAATGGCAGGACGAACTATGAGGACCATAGGTAATACACACCTCAGTGTAGAAACGTTAAGCGGCCCCTCAGCAATGACAGGACGAACTATGAGGACCATAGGTAATACACACCTCAGTGTAGAAACGTTAAGCGGCCCCTCAGCAATGGCAGGACGAACTATGAGGACCATAGGTAATACACACCTCAGTGTAGAAACGTTAAGCGGCCCCTCAGCAATGACAGGACGAACTATGAGGACCATAGGTAATACACACCTCAGTGTAGAAACGTTAAGCGGCCCCTCAGCAATGGCAGGACGAACTATGAGGACCATAGGTAATACACACCTCAGTGTAGAAACGTTAAGCGGCCCCTCAGCAATGACAGGACGAACTATGAGGACCATAGGTAATACACACCTCAGTGTAGAAACGTTAAGCGGCCCCTCAGCAATGGCAGGACGAACTATGAGGACCATAGGTAATACACACCTCAGTGTAGAAACGTTAAGCGGCCCCTCAGCAATGACAGGACGAACTATGAGGACCATAGGTAATACACACCTCAGTGTAGAAACGTTAAGCGGCCCCTCAGCAATGACAGGACGAACTATGAGGACCATAGGTAATACACACCTCAGTGTAGAAACGTTAAGCGGCCCCTCAGCAATGGCAGGACGAACTATGAGGACCATAGGTAATACACACCTCAGTGTAGAAACGTTAAGCGGCCCCTCAGCAATGGCAGGACGAACTATGAGGACCATAGGTAATACACACCTCAGTGTAGAAACGTTAAGCGGCCCCTCAGCAATGGCAGGACGAACTATGAGGACCATAGGTAATACACACCTCAGTGTAGAAACGTTAAGCGGCCCCTCAGCAATGGCAGGACGAACTATGAGGACCATAGGTAATACACACCTCAGTGTAGAAACGTTAAGCGGCCCCTCAGCAATGGCAGGACGAACTATGAGGACCATAGGTAATACACACCTCAGTGTAGAAACGTTAAGCGGCCCCTCAGCAATGGCAGGACGAACTATGAGGACCATAGGTAATACACACCTCAGTGTAGAAACGTTAAGCGGCCCCTCAGCAATGGCAGGACGAACTATGAGGACCATAGGTAATACACACCTCAGTGTAGAAACGTTAAGCGGCCCCTCAGCAATGACAGGACGAACTATGAGGACCATAGGTAATACACACCTCAGTGTAGAAACGTTAAGCGGCCCCTCAGCAATGGCAGGACGAACTATGAGGACCATAGGTAATACACACCTCAGTGTAGAAACGTTAAGCGGCCCCTCAGCAATGGCAGGACGAACTATGAGGACCATAGGTAATACACACCTCAGTGTAGAAACGTTAAGCGGCCCCTCAGCAATGGCAGGACGAACTATGAGGACCATAGGTAATACACACCTCAGTGTAGAAACGTTAAGCGGCCCCTCAGCAATGGCAGGACGAACTATGAGGACCATAGGTAATACACACCTCAGTGTAGAAACGTTAAGCGGCCCCTCAGCAATGACAGGACGAACTATGAGGACCATAGGTAATACACACCTCAGTGTAGAAACGTTAAGCGGCCCCTCAGCAATGACAGGACGAACTATGAGGACCATAGGTAATACACACCTCAGTGTAGAAACGTTAAGCGGCCCCTCAGCAATGGCAGGACGAACTATGAGGACCATAGGTAATACACACCTCAGTGTAGAAACGTTAAGCGGCCCCTCAGCAATGACAGGACGAACTATGAGGACCATAGGTAATACACACCTCAGTGTAGAAACGTTAAGCGGCCCCTCAGCAATGACAGGACGAACTATGAGGACCATAGGTAATACACACCTCAGTGTAGAAACGTTAAGCGGCCCCTCAGCAATGGCAGGACGAACTATGAGGACCATAGGTAATACACACCTCAGTGTAGAAACGTTAAGCGGCCCCTCAGCAATGACAGGACGAACTATGAGGACCATAGGTAATACACACCTCAGTGTAGAAACGTTAAGCGGCCCCTCAGCAATGACAGGACGAACTATGAGGACCATAGGTAATACACACCTCAGTGTAGAAACGTTAAGCGGCCCCTCAGCAATGACAGGACGAACTATGAGGACCATAGGTAATACACACCTCAGTGTAGAAACGTTAAGCGGCCCCTCAGCAATGACAGGACGAACTATGAGGACCATAGGTAATACACACCTCAGTGTAGAAACGTTAAGCGGCCCCTCAGCAATGACAGGACGAACTATGAGGACCATAGGTAATACACACCTCAGTGTAGAAACGTTAAGCGGCCCCTCAGCAATGACAGGACGAACTATGAGGACCATAGGTAATACACACCTCAGTGTAGAAACGTTAAGCGGCCCCTCAGCAATGACAGGACGAACTATGAGGACCATAGGTAATACACACCTCAGTGTAGAAACGTTAAGCGGCCCCTCAGCAATGACAGGACGAACTATGAGGACCATAGGTAATACACACCTCAGTGTAGAAACGTTAAGCGGCCCCTCAGCAATGACAGGACGAACTATGAGGACCATAGGTAATACACACCTCAGTGTAGAAACGTTAAGCGGCCCCTCAGCAATGACAGGACGAACTATGAGGACCATAGGTAATACACACCTCAGTGTAGAAACGTTAAGCGGCCCCTCAGCAATGACAGGACGAACTATGAGGACCATAGGTAATACACACCTCGATGTAATTATCATTTGGAAACTTGCCAGTTAATTGGTCATTTAAATGCCTCTTCACATTGACTAATCATTTGTAATTTTTTCTTATAATTTAAAATTAGCCAGTTAATTCAAATTAGCGGAAAAGGTCTTTTTAAAGTACCTATTAATAGTGAATAAGATAATGTTACTTTAGAGTGTTTCCAGTAATTTATTTTAATATGATTGTTCACGAATTCTTCTACTTTAATCATCGCTTAATTTACAATTAATTTTATTTACGATTTCTAAACATTTTGTGAAATGTTGAATTTTGAAATAATGTTTTATTTTCAAATAAATGAAGAAATGAAATGAAGGCGTGTTAGCGAGTACTTATTCTCGATGTTCGCTATTGAGAGAAGATGTTGGCCACGTCAGGTTTATGGTTCTCATTGAACTGATGCATGTGGGCATCTCTATTTCTGTGTAGTTTACTCTATGAGCCAAACTGATCGGCAGTCACACTGAACACTGAAGCAAAGATAAGCCTACGCGTATGCTTGTGTTTATATCCGTTTACTTCACAATTAACTAAAACATGTTTACAACGATAAATGTGGTTCAGCGGCCCAATTGAGACGGAATTTGTTCAGAAAATTATTTTTGCATAACAAATTATCAATTATTTTATTGTTTGTGCAATATTTACGTGGGTTATATTTGTAATAAAACAAAATGTTTTAATTCAATTGAAATTTTTAATTTTATTTTGGAAAGATTCATCAATTATTCTATATATATAGGTATAACTTCCAAATTGAATATATGAGACACGTACAGCTTAGCGGTACTTGAGACATACATACAGCTTAGCGGTACTCGAGACATACAGCTTAGCGGTACTTGAGACATATTGCTTTTTTAATTTCGTGTATTCATATCCGTTTTACATACATTTTAATTTTGAACTTTCAATAAAACCATACCGAGCATACGGTTTTTATAATTTTCTATTTCGAAGTTTTAAAACTTTAAACTTGTAATAGATATTTTCAGCATCACATGTCAACGAACAGCGACCACTAACGGCGACCGCGAACGGCGACCGAGTCGTCGGGTCGCGTCACTGTTCAAGATCGTGTCTAGAACTATTAAACATCAATTCAGAAGGTCGCTGGTTCGAAACCGATCACCGGCAATCTTAACTCAAGTTTTATCTCAAGGTTTTCCTCGGTCACAAAACTCACAAGACGAATGCTGGGATTGAGTCCTAATAACAGATCTTGGACATTTCTTTTCCACCTAACTATCCAAACATCCCAACATTCTAATATACCTAGTTAGTCACCTGAACAGAGGCGTATGGTACAGCTATGGTGACAACACTACAGCAGGGATTAATACGACAAATGATTATTTAGCTCTTGAGGATACCTTACTGACCTGTCATGTGTATTACTTATTAGTAACTCTTCAACAACGATAGAGGAGGCTAAGGGATAACATACGAGGCTCCATCATTCGGGAGGTCGCTGGTTCGATTCCGGCCATCAGTAATGCTGACTGAAGGTTTTCCCGAGGTTTTCCTCAGTCATAAAGGCGAATGCTAGGGTTGAGTCCTGATACTAACAGCCCTTAATAATAATAATTTTTCGTAGGAATACCCGTTGTAGGATGCACACTAGCTTTATCTGATGTGCCCCCCTTCAGGTGACTAACTAGGTTACTAGGGTGTTTGGATAGCTGGAAAGGAATGTTCGAGGGCTAATAGTATGACTTTGTCCCAGCATTCGCCTTTACGACTGAGGAAAACCTTGGAAAATACTTCAGTCAGGACTGTCGGTGGCCGGAATCGAACCGGCGACCTCCCGAATTAGAGTCTCGCGTCTTACCGCTGAGCCACCTCTATCGGTTAACAGCCCTTGGACATTACTTTCCAGCTATCATCACAAGATACATACTTAGTAACATCTTACTGAAGAGCACATGTGGCAAAGACATGGGTGAAACCTGCAAAAGGGAGTATGACGAGAAGTGATTATTATCTAGCGTTGAGAATACCTTATTATTGGCCTTTGTCATGTTTACTACTCGTTGGTCTGAGGACTGAGGGCATCTCTATTTCTGTCTCGCTTACAAACGACCGCCGTAGCTACACACACGGCCAACGAGCCAAACTGGTCGGCAGTCGACACTCAAGCAACGTTATGTTTTTATTATTATGCCTTTATTTACACAGAATTCAAAACAATTCCACAATGGTAAATATAATAAAGACAACAAAGGGCAAAAACATACACAGTAAAACTTAACAAGAAAACAGGTTAGTCAATATGGTTATAACTAAAAATAGAAATAACAATGACAGTCATGATAAACAAATCAAACATACATAGACTTTCACAAAAAAAAAACAATATTATGTAGTTACACATGACATTTTAAAACATGTTTCACGCGTAAGACAGAGTCCTTACCTAAATCAATGTCAACAGTAGGCGGCAAGTTATTGTAGGAATTTTGTAATCTATTTAAAATGGAAAACTTTGAAACATTGGTCCTGCATTTACTTGTACGAAATAAATGTGTGTGTCTTGACCTCCGCTGCGGCACATTAAAATTAATTCTCGATAAAAGTTCTCCACAGTCAATGTTATTGTTTACAATTTTGTGTAAAAGTACTAAGTCAGCAATTTTCCTCCTACACGAAAGAGTAGACATTCTAAAATGAGTGCACAATCTTGTATAATCTATTCTGTGAAACGTCAAACCAGTTCTAAAACACATCCAATGTACATATCTCCTTTGTAACCATTCCACATTGTCCTCCCAGGTTTTTTATTGAGGGTTCCAGATTGCTGACGCATACTCTAGATTAGGTCTTACAAGAGACGAATATACATATTGTACTGTTGAGTTAGAAAAGTGAAAACAATTACGCTTCAAAAAACCTAACATCTTGGCTGTCTTCTACATTTGTCATATGGTCATTGAATGACAATGTGGAAGTTATAATCACACCGAGATCATTTACACTATACACCCTGGATAAAGGCGTGTCGTTTAAAATGTAATCATTAGTAATGTTATTTAACCGTTTCGTAGTAAAAGAGATGATATGGCATTTAGACACATTTAATTTCAGTAGCCATGTACTACACCACTTGGCAAGTGCATATAAGTCGGCTTGCAAGTGCACGCAGTCTAAAATTGATTTTACATGTAAGCTTAACTTTAAATCGTCTGCGTACATAATACACTTAGAAAATTGTAAAATGGTCGTGATGTCATTTATAAATAACACAAAAAACAAGGGTCCCAATATTGACCCCTGAGGCACCCCAGAGGTCACTGGTAAAGGTGTTGATTTTACCCCTTCCATGACGACCGATTGAGTCCTGCCACTTAAATAGCTAGTTAAAACTTTGAGCATGTTCCCTCGGATACCGTACTGTGTTGACAATTATTTATGTAACAGTAATTGATGGTTTACACTGTCGAATGCCTTGGTACAGTCAGTGTATATTGAATCCACCTGGCATTCACTGTCAATACCGTCAGAGATGAATTTTGTGTGAATAGCCAAATTAGAAACCGTTGACCTCTGAGGTACGAACCCATGCTGTTCCGGCACGATGACACTAGAAACATTTCTAAATAACTCGTCACGAACAAGTTTCTCGAATACTTTTGAAAATATTGCGAGAAGAGAGATGGGTCGATAATGCTCAACATCATGTTTGCTACCTTTTTTAAGAACCGGTGTTACATGTGCATGTTTCCATCTGCTCGGAAACATTTTCTGATGTTTTATCTATTTACTTCACAAATACTTCCCATCTTTACTCTTGTGACTGTAAAGTGTATAATAAAAACACCCAACACGAACCGTCTTACGCGGTTCAGCGCACATTGACACAAGCTCACACTTACTAATGCAAAAAGGCTTTGACAATTGGCAGACAAAATTAATAATGAATAGTGATAGCGTAGGGAAGCCACCGTAAGATAGAACATTATTAATTTATTGGTTGTAAATCAATTCAAAATTTGTTCGGAAACTTTAGCTGCAGCATATATAGCATTATTTGATGCAACTACCTTAAAAGTGTGGTTTTCACGGTTAACCATTCATTGTAGGTACTATTACTGTAACAATAACAAAAGAAATGACATCAGCAATTTAATCTAGGGATATTTTTAAGAATAAAATATAATTATTTAAAAAAGGTTGTTAGTGTGGCATCACTGTTCAATTACTTTATTGACTGTTTTCTAAATCGACAGACACGGCTTTTAGAATCTGATTAGTAGAATGTTGGGGCACTCTAATGAAACTCATTAGGTTAGACCTATCATCCACACATGTTTGCACTCTTAAGTGTATGTTAGGGCACTCTAATGAAACTCATCAGGTAAGACCTATCATCCACACATGTTTGCACTCTTGAGTGTATGTTGGTGCTCTCTAATGTAACTCATTAGGTTAGACCTATCATCCACACATGTTTGCACTCTTGAGTGTATGTTAGGGCACTCTAATGAAACTCATTAGGTTAGACCTATCATCCACACATGTTTGCGCTCTTGAGTGTATGTTAGGGCACTCTAATGTAACTCATCAGGTTAGACCTATCATCCACACATGTTTGCGCTCTTGAGTGAATGTTGGGGCACTCTAATGTAACTCATCAGGTTAGACCTATCATCCACACATGTTTGCACTCTTGAGTGTATGTTGGTGCTCTCTAATGTAACTCATTAGGTTAGACCTATCATCCACACATGTTTGCACTCTTGAGTGTATGTTAGGGCTCTCTAATGTAACTCATTAGGTTAGACCTATCATCCACACATGTTTGCGCTCTTGAGTGTATGTTGGTGCTCTCTAATGTAACTCATCAGGTTAGACCTATCATCCACACATGTTTGCACTCTTGAGTGTATGTTGGTGCTCTCTAATGTAACTCATTAGGTTAGACCTATCATCCACACATGTTTGCACTCTTGAGTGTATGTTGGTGCTCTCTAATGTAACTCATCAGGTAAGACCTATCATCCACACATGTTTGCGCTCTTGAGTGTATGTTGGTGCTCTCTAATGTAACTCATCAGGTTAGACCTATCATCCACACATGTTTGCACTCTTGAGTGTATGTTGGTGCTCTCTAATGTAACTCATCAGGTTAGACCTATCATCCACACATGTTTGCACTCTTGAGTGTATGTTAGGGCACTCTAATGAAACTCATTAGGTTAGACCTATCATCCACACATGTTTGCACTCTTGAGTGTATGTTGGTGCTCTCTAATGTAACTCATCAGGTTAGACCTATCATCCACACATGTTTGCGCTCTTGAGTGTATGTTGGTGCTCTCTAATGTAACTCATCAGGTTAGACCTATCATCCACACATGTTTGCACTCTTGAGTGTATGTTGGTGCTCTCTAATGTAACTCATTAGGTTAGACCTATCATCCACACATGTTTGCACTCTTGAGTGTATGTTGGTGCTCTCTAATGTAACTCATCAGGTAAGACCTATCATCCACACATGTTTGCGCTCTTGAGTGTATGTTGGTGCTCTCTAATGTAACTCATCAGGTTAGACCTATCATCCACACATGTTTGCACTCTTGGGTGTATGTTGGTGCTCTCTAATGTAACTCATTAGGTTAGACCTATCATCCACACATGTTTGCACTCTTGAGTGTATGTTGGTGCTCTCTAATGTAACTCATTAGGTTAGACCTATCATCCACACATGTTTGCACTCTTGAGTGTATGTTGGTGCTCTCTAATGTAACTCATTAGGTTAGACCTATCATCCACACATGTTTGCACTCTTGAGTGAATGTTGGGGCACTCTAATGAAACTCATTAGGTTAGACCTATCATCCACACATGTTTGCGCTCTTGAGTGTATGTTAGGGCACTCTAATGTAACTCATCAGGTTAGACCTATCATCCACACATGTTTGCACTCTTGAGTGTATGTTGGTTCTCTCTAATGTAACTTATTAGGTTAGACCTATCATCCAAACATGTTTGCACTCTTGAGTGTATGTTGGTGCTCTCTAATGTAACTCATCAGGTTAGACCTATCATCCACACATGTTTGCACTCTTGAGTGTATGTTGGTGCTCTCTAATGTAACTCATTAGGTTAGACCTATCATCCACACATGTTTGCACTCTTGAGTGTATGTTGGTGCTCTCTAATGTAACTCATTAGGTTAGACCTATCATCCACACATGTTTGCACTCTTGAGTGTATGTTGGTGCTCTCTAATGTAACTCATTAGGTTTGACCTATCATCCACACATGTTTGCACTCTTGAGTGTATGTTAGGGCTCTCTAATGTAACTCATTAGGTTAGACCTATCATCCACACATGTTTGCACTCTTGAGTGTATGTTGGTGCTCTCTAATGTAACTCATTAGGTTTGACCTATCATCCACACATGTTTGCACTCTTGAGTGTATGTTAGGGCTCTCTAATGTAACTCATTAGGTTTGACCTATCATCCACACATGTTTGCACTCTTGAGTGTATGTTAGGGCACTCTAATGTAACTCATCAGGTTAGACCTATCATCCACACATGTTTGCACTCTTGAGTGTATGTTGGTTCTCTCTAATGTAACTCATTAGGTTAGACCTATCATCCACACATGTTTGCAGTCTTGAGTGTATGTTGGTGCTCTCTAATGTAACTCATCAGGTTAGACCTATCATCCACACATGTTTGCACTCTTGAGTGTATGTTGGTGCTCTCTAATGTAACTCATTAGGTTAGACCTATCATCCACACATGTTTGCACTCTTGAGTGTATGTTGGTGCTCTCTAATGTAACTCATTAGGTTATACCTATCATCCACACATGTTTGCACTCTTGAGTGTATGTTGGTGCTCTCTAATGTAACTCATTAGGTTAGACCTATCATCCACACATGTTTGCACTCTTGAGTGTATGTTAGGGCACTCTAATGTAACTCATTAGGTTTGACCTATCATCCACACATGTTTGCACTCTTGAGTGTATGTTAGGGCTCTCTAATGTAACTCATTAGGTTAGACCTATCATCCACACATGTTTGCGCTCTTGAGTGTATGTTAGGGCACTCTAATGTAACTCATCAGGTTAGACCTATCATCCACACATGTTTGCACTCTTGAGTGTATGTTGGTGCTCTCTAATGTAACTCATTAGGTTAGACCTATCATCCACACATGTTTGCACTCTTGAGTGTATGTTGGTGCTCTCTAATGTAACTCATTAGGTTAGACCTATCATCCACACATGTTTGCACTCTTGAGTGAATGTTGGTGCTTTCTAATGTAACTCATTAGGTTAGACCTATCATCCACACATGTTTGCGCTCTTGAGTGTATGTTAGGGCACTCTAATGTAACTCATCAGGTTAGACCTATCATCCACACATGTTTGCACTCTTGAGTGTATGTTGGTGCTCTCTAATGTAACTCATCAGGTTAGACCTATCATCCACACATGTTTGCGCTCTTGAGTGTATGTTGGTGCTCTCTAATGTAACTCATTAGGTTAGACCTATCATCCACACATGTTTGCGCTCTTGAGTGTATGTTGGTGCTCTCTTATGTAACTCATCAGGTTAGACCTATCATCCACACATGTTTGCACTCTTGAGTGAATGTTGGTGCTTTCTAATGTAACTCATTAGGTTAGACCTATCATCCACACATGTTTGCACGGCTGATGTCACTCAAGAGTATATTTGCATTCCACCAAGCAGTTAGACCACCGAGCAGTTAGACCACCGAGCAGTTAGACCACCGAGCAGTTAGACCACCAAGCAGTTAGACCACCAAGCAGTTAGACCACCAAGCAGTTAGACCACCGAGCAGTTAGACCACCGAGCAGTTAGACCACCGAGCAGTTAGACCACCGAGCAGTTAGACCACCGAGCAGTTAGACCACCGAGCAGTTAGACCACCGAGCAGTTAGATCACCGAGCAGTTAGACCACCGAGCAGTTAGACCACCGAGCATGTAAACGACGCAACGAGACGAGGTACTTTCAAGTAAACACTTCGGTCCATTTATCTGACTGTCAAGTTGATCCTCAACACTTTCTCTGTATGGGATTGTGAAGGTTTTCAAGCGAAAATGAAAAATTCACATGGTAACTTTAATGTTCAAGCATAAAGTTATGGAAACTCGTAAACAGCTGTTCGAAATAAATGTTGTGGCTATGCCGAAATTTATTATCGACGTCTGGTAGTGACTATAGCCGGCCTTCACCTTCGTCGCTCAGATTCAGGTAAGTCCTTGTATTGCGAGGTTCACATTTCTTGTTGTTTCATTTTGTATTGTAAGTTATTGTTCATAGTGAACACGCTATTTACTTGATCTTTGATTTAGCTTGTACATATTTCGAGAAACAGCAGATTGAATCAGATTAGAATTTGAGAAAGTGAAATTAAAATTATTTCTCGCTGCATTGTTGCATCGATCGTTATTATCCTGCAGTATTGATGAAAGATACTTGCTTGCTACTTACTGATGAGCATTCTTCGGAGTCCGAGTCCATGGTTAGGCCTACGATTGCTGCACTTCGCTACAGATAATAGACTGCACTGTTGTGATAGTGACTAGTGAGTCTCTCTCTGATAGAGCGATGCGGCCGCTGGTTGGCAGACACAATTAGATGACAATACGTCAGTCACCGTAGGCAACTCAAGCAGCACCGATCAATCAAATACTATTTCAAGCGTTTCTCCATAACAATTCAATTTGTTTTTTCTATAATATTTTATGCTTGCATATCGCACTTATTAGAGGCCATATTCTAAATACATGTCCACACGAATTGAAATGAATACCAATAAATTAATGGAAGACAATACATGCAATGCATGCTTTATAGTTTCTAGTGCTGTGGTTCTCCGCCGGTGGGTCGCGACGTGTGTGTGTGTGGGGGGGGGGGGGGGGGGGAGGGCGTCTCAACGTGACGATTTTCGATAATTTACAGTCAAATTTCCAAGTTTACAAATCTAGAAGGATCAACTTCAAATTTAATATAACAATGTTTTATTATATCCCTTGCTCGCTTTCCCTTACAGCAACGTGTTGGAACGGGCCGGCCATAGCTAGAGGCATTTGGTATATTGCCCCCCCCCCCCCCCCCCGCCCCCCCCCCCTCTGGAGGAACGGAGAATTTAAGTCATCTTTTGGAAGCTTACGCCACTTAGGGCCGATATATTATTGTACATATCATTATTGCATTGGTTCGATATTCTCAATAATATCCTCATGTTCGTTCCGCTCGATGCTCTATAGTCATAGTCTGTACCCGTTTCTAACATATTATAATATAGCCAGTCTATACTTACAATGTTTTTTCCTCCCACTTTCCCCTAAATTATATTTTTTAATCATCCTTCATATCTCAAAATTTGACTCGAAGACTTTTCACTAGTTTTCCTCCTTGAAATGATTACTGTTCTGGTATCACAACGTTTGATAGCAACACCACATCTCAACCACGTGTTACTCTTGGGACACCCCCTATAATCATATTGTCTCTGGTATCACAACGTTTGATAGCAACACCACATCTCAACCACGTGTTACTCTTGGGACACCCCCTATAATCATATTGTCTCTGGTATCACAACGTTTGATAGCAACACCACATCTCAACCACGTGTTACTCTTGGGACACCCCCTATAATCATATTGTCTCTGGTATCACAACGTTTGATAGCAACACCACATCTCAACCACGTGTTACTCTTGGGACACCCCCTATAATCATATTGTCTCTGGTATCACAACGTTTGATAGCAACACCACATCTCAACCACGTGTTACTCTTGGGACACCCCCTATAATCATATTGTCTCTGCTTTACAGTCCTGCTTGAAACAATCCAGCGGGAAAATATAAATATCATTTGATTATTTTCTATGTTGAAAGTTTAGGGATGTATTTTTATCCCACAGGTATTTTTATCCAACCCTATACATTTTTATTTAAAAAAAGATTTTATCCTTATAAAAAAGCATGCTTCTATATTATATGAGCCTTACATAAAAAATAGTACAACCAGAGAGGCTGTTTGAACTAGTGAATCAATATAATGATTCTACGCTGTAGTGTTATTGAGTGAGACTCTAATAATGAAGGTTTTGGGTCAGATTCCCGCTAATGTAAATCCTGACTGAAGGCTTCATATAATGTTTTCCTCAGTCATTAGGTGATGAATGCTGGGACTTAATCCGTTAAGTATTTCCCTCCAAACAACTGGAATACCCTAATAAACCTACAGTATTTCTCAAGTAGTACGTAGTAGTAACATATTCAGTAGATATACGTACATGTACCTTATGGGAACATCCGGAGAAAAGCCGGTTTTTTAAATAATATTGATGTGCATAAACTGTGATTGTTAATTATGTGGTTTGTAATAATTATCAAATTAATCTAAACGGAGATACTTCATCTTTCAATCCATTCTGAGTTGGTAATTTTTATTAAATAAATTTGGTTTGCTCCTGAAGCCAAGCCAAAATGTTGACATTTAGCACCGTTGTTAAGACTCTTAGGTATGGCTGTACCTTCTGGTACATTGCAATCATGGTACCTAATGTCTTACACGCGTTTCTGTCCATTGCCAAGGTTAGCAGAATATCCAGGTGTTTCGAACTGAGAGGGATTACGCGTTTGCCCTGGGTTAACTCTTAGCAGGCCACAATGCCTGGTTTACTCGCGCTAAGGTGGTATGAGTGTGAAGCGCAATGTAAGGTTCATACCTTTCATTGGAAAACGAGCCAACACAACGCATTACTCTACAGGCATTACACGTTTTTTATTTTTAATCTTATCGATATTAATTGAAATCAAAGACAAAGATCATTGCTATTTTAATAGTTGCCAATAACAGCAACACTATGTCAATATATGAGACGGCGGAAATATGGAGTGAAAGTAGGAAATATTAGGCGAGCTGGAACATGTGGGAGGGGGAAAAGCATGGGGTCAGTAGAAAAAAATGAGATTATGTCATGTGAAATAAACACGGAGTTGATTGCAAAATATGGAAAACACTGAGGAAAAGTGGGGTGAAGTTAAAGAAATATGCAATTAAAAAATATGCATACAAATATGGAATACAGTGAGAGAAAAAAAGGATGAAGTACAAGAAGCGATTGGCTGATATGGACTTGATTGAGGGAACAGTAAGTGGGATGAAGTAAAATAAGTGAGTGGCTGATGTGGACTTGATTGAGGGGACAGTGGGATGAAGTGAAAGCAGTGAGTGCCTAATGTGGAATGGATTGAGGGGACAGTGGGATGAAGTGAAAGCAGTGAGTGGCTGATGTGGACTTGATTGAGGGGACAGTGGGATGAAGTGAAAGCAGTGAGTGGCTAATGTGGAATGGATTGAGGGGACAGTGGGATGAAGTGAAAGCAGTGAGTGGCTGATGTGGACTTGATTGAGGGGACAGTGGGATGAAGTGAAAGCAGTGAGTGGCTGATATGGACTTGCCTGAGGGGACAGTGGGATGAAGTGAAAGCAGTGAGTGGCTGATGTGGACTTGATTGAGGGGACAGTGGGATGAAGTGAAAGCAGTGAGTGGCTGATGTGGAATGGATTGAGGGGACAGTGGGATGAAGTGAAATAAATGAGTGGCTAATGTGGAATGGATTCAGGGAACAGTGAGTTGAACAGTGAGGCTACTACTGAAAGCTCCAACAGCTGACGCAAGTCACCCTATCAGATCCTCTCCCTACAGTGGGTTAAGAGTGAGGCTACTACTGAAAGCTACAACAGCTGTGGCAAGTCACCCTATCAGATCCTCTCCCTACAGTGGGTTAAGAGTGAGGCTACTACTGAAAGCTCCAACAGCTGTGGCAAGTCACCCTATCAGATCCTCTCCCTACAGTGGGTTAAAAGTGAGGCTACTACTGAAAACTCCAACAGCTGTGGCAAGTCACCCTATCAGATCCTCTCCCTACCGCGAGTGCCGCTCGCAGCGGTGAAACGAAGAACCTTCGCCGCGACAGTACTTGTCAAACTATCAACAAACGTCGAGGTTCCGACGCTTATTAGCTTTAGCAAGTAGGCTGCGTTGCAGCTTCTTGCCAAACTCTAATTAATAAACTATGCGTAATCGGTTTTGAGTGAAGTGAAATAACACGTCATAAAACCCCATTGACAAGTAGAACATTCAATAATTCAATACTGTGTTATGTATACAAGCACATGAAGCTAAATCAGGTCTGAATTTGCTCTATCATTACCTTCCCTGATATCATGAAAACAAAATTGGCACTTTTTTCTAAACCTATTGTGGATTACAAAAACAGATACTTTTCCGAAAACAAACACAATAAACTTATATACAGAGAGTGGAACTAAAAATTGTCTAATTAAAACGTGAAACGTCTTTGGGGAAGACTAAATTGCAACGTGCATATTTGTCCAACGAAAACTATCACAAATTCGACTATTATTTCCAAACTTCACAATATTCACGCATCACACGTACATCGCGTTTGCATGGGCTTGAGTAAATGTGTCTATTCTCAGGAAGAATTGTCGAATTTTGCACAGTTGCCATTATTTTTTAGAAATATAATATTATGGAAATTAATTCCTATAAAATAATAACAATAAAAATAAAGATTTTAGCTGTTAAAATATCCATGAAACGTATAGATAGGATTAACCATCATATCTTATTTCTATGTAGCAAGTACAAACCGCACATGTACAACATAGACCTTCAAGAAACCGCTCCCCTCTATGTCTTATATCAATCGAAACCAAGTGTAGAAGTAGTCGAGTTCGGAAGAAGCAATGGCGTCTTGTATCGAAACGAAGGACGTGTGACCGCTATATATAAACCAAGCAACATACTTGAAGCCTTTACAGAAGACATTATTAATACATTGTACCTTGCACAAGAGAACAGAACGCAGCTCAATTTCTGGCCATTTTATTGGTACTTTCAAGAGAACAAGCCGTGCTTTTGACACTAATGAACCACGAGCGAGCAAAGCGAATGAAGGCGAAGTACGAAGAAAACAAATGTTTTTATGACTACACCGTAATGACGGCAATAACATAACAATGTTGATCCCATTGGGAATTATTAGTGCCAAGTAAAATTCGCGCTACGAAATAAAACGAAACTGTAGTTATACCCCTAAAAATGATAATTGTGGACGAGACGTCGTGGCAGCTGCTAATTATGCACATTTTGAATCGCGATTTAAAACTTTAACCACGAGATCAACGAAGTATCTGTGTATTCGCGAAATAAGACTGAAATAACGAAAATGTGGCCAAAAATAAGTGTTTGTGTAAGATAAACGCACAGAAGAATTAAAAATATAAAGAAAATAAATAGGAAGTACCTACTGTTATACACTCGAATGACTCGTCTATATTTGAATGATATTTTATATTCCTAGGGCCTATATTGATTATATTTATAACATTTTTTTGCTTGTTATGCGCCTTATAAAAATAACACCGCCAAAACGCGAAATTTACATTAAGAAAAACGCAATTTGAGGAACAACCCATATTTCTGTAGAGTTCTAGGAATTATTATTGTAATCACTCCACCCTTGTATGTAGTTATTATTATGGTTGTATAAGGGCCTATATCGCCGTGGTTGCAGTGGCCAGCTTGACGTCAAAACATACTTTACATTGGAGGTATTGTGGTAATATTATGGGAACTTTATTGCATCCACATTCTCAAAACAACTTATATTATATGTTCCTGAGATTGTCCAACGTGCTCTATTATACCGTATACAACAGTATAAAACTTTTTTTACCGTCCTCTCTTATCAACAACTTCTATTGCAACTTCATTATATATTAATCTACAATCACAAATCTCTCTACTTATTTAATAAGCCCACATATCCTTTCCTTTAATTAACATATCTTCCTCTTCTATGACAATATTTGCTCTATTAAAACGTCCCATAAATAAAAAACTTCCTCTAATTATCTTTTTCTATTTATTTACTACCACCTTCTTGTTCGTTAACTTTCATAGCTTCCATTAGTAACAAACTTCTTTAAATTACCTTCCGGTGGGCTTCTTCCAATCCAATATAATTATGTGTATTAATAGTTAAACCATTAAATTACACACAGTTCCACCTCTAGAAATACCGCAATGTTCAATCTTACTTTTAAAATGACACATATCCACCAGTGGAATAATATACTAATACCAATCAATTGGAATAATATGCAGCAATGTTATTATTAATGTGATTCCGGTACGTTTTACTTTAGCTGCTCTCCGTATTGGCAGTTAGTTTTAGATGTTTGGCTAGTTGATTACCACTGAACATTCTTGGATCTGACATTTAAATAACTTTTCAAGTTCTAGTTATCTCGTTGTAAGTACTAAGTATAGATGTGGCAACGTCTCGGGGTCTGCTCGGTGCTCAAACTATCACGCAGTGTCCCTTCCTGGGACCCTTGAATACATCAATAACAGCGACACAACCCGGACACGCTTATTTACCAACAATACAAGAAAGCTTATTGGCTATGTGATTACGGTGCTATCGAGATGTGATGCTATTGGGAAGTGAACTGGATTCAAAACCTGCTCATAACACAACACATTTTGACTGATATTGATGTTTCCTTTTGAAAATTTGTAAAATCGTTTTGCATCAATGGATAGAATGGATACATTGTAAACTTACAACTGTCAGATACAAAATATTTCAACGGAGTTCGCGAAATCTTTTTCAAGACGGAAGATGAGCGTGTTTCGTTATTTTATAGCCCTCATCTTTAGCGCTTTACGGCGCTGAAGACTTCACTCTAAACAATTCTACAGACAAATTATGATTCATCTCATAAATAATAATGTTTATTTCTAACATTTTGCTGCTTATTTTCAGGAACAACACCCGATGATAATGTAACAATGTGCAAAGGGTGTTTCCTGAGAGCTACAACGTACAGCATGCATATCTACATCGCTTTACGTATAATAGTGATTTATACTGATTTCAATAGAATTATTTTTGCGACAGGAACGAACAGTTTTTGTTTAACACCATTATCGAAAATCTAAAACTTTGCTTTGTCAAAGGGTCAAATCAGGTCATATTCTACGCACGTGCAAATGCTCAGGAATAATAATAGATAAATATGAAAATGCAAGTGGCTTTTTCCTAAACGTGAACCACATAAATTATTTGAGGTTTTGTGCAAAAATATCGCATCTTTCATTTATCCTTCAGCAACAATTCTGCCAAGTTTCAGACAAACTGATGCCAACATCAACAAAATCCTTCAAGTCTAAAGAAACAATAAAAAAACACCTTGAATAGTCCTGAAAGTCACGATCAATTTAGTCGAAATCTTTACAGGCGTTGAGACTAACGACGACAAATGCGCAAACAACCTTGATTTTTCAAAATGGCGGCACGACATGTTTTCTTACTTATAAATCAACACGTTTCTAGCTACTTACTACGGATGTTCACAAATAGCTCATCGAAATCCCATCAACTCTACTACAACCTCGCCCCACCACTTCTCTCCACTCCTAACAAAATACATTTAAAAATAGATAGCGGCATTTGACATCCACGTAGGACCCGATTAGAGATAATAATTAACAACTTATTATTAACAATAATAATCTTCAGAAGGTAAGATATTGTTAAGTACGTTTAGCACTGTTGCGAAATTTACACATCTGTCATAAGATAGTGTTTCGCATGTCAATCTTCGAAAGCTACGGAACAGCCTAACAGGGACTGTCATTCTTACGCAACTAAAGCAGTGTTGCTAAATCCGTCAAGATTGCAGTTTGCAAGTCAATCTTTACAATCTATGCAGGGAACATGGATTGTGACTGTTACGTAAGTTAGCAGTGTTGCGAAATGTATACCAGTATAACCTCAACATTGCACTTTACAAGTCAATCTTTACAATCTATGCAGGGAACATGGATTGTGACTGTTACGTAAGTTAGCAGTGTTGCGAAATGTATACCAGTATAACCTCAACATTGCACTTTACAAGTCAATCTTTACAATCTATGCAGGGAACATGGATTCTGAATGTTACGTAAATTAAGCAGTGTTGCGAAATGTATACCAGGAGTATAACCTCAAGATTGCAGTTAGCAAGTCAATTTTCCGCGACAATCTATGCAAATCTATATCTATACAAATTACAATCTATGCAGGGAACATGGATTGTGACTGTTCCGTAAGTTAAGCAGTGTTGCGAAATGTATACCACTACAATGTCGATTCGATTGCAGTTTGGAAGTCAATCTATGCAGGAAACATGGATTCTGACTATGCAAGTTAAACAGTGTTGCGAAATGTATACCACTTTTCTCTATAGCCTCAAGATTGTAGTTCTCGTCAATCTGCACAAGCCTGCACGTAACAGCGTTGCCATTGATACAGTCATAGATAAAACAGTGTTGTGAAATTTACACAATAATATCGAGATTAGAACTCGCGTCGACATAGACGGAAAATAAAATGCGTCAGGAGAATAAACGAAGAAAAAAGATGGCAGTGGGAGTGGGAGGGGCAATTCAATTAGCCTGTATTTCGCCGAGGCTGATGCTCAATGCTATAGAGAAGATTGACGTGATACAATTAAAGGAATAGTCAGATGAAGAACTAAAAAATCACCAATTAGTCATTAGTCCATGAAATTCAGTTATGTGTAAAATACAATTGATATAGGTTGCTTCAATGCAAGAAAAAAAATAGTGAACAATTAGCTATTCTACTAGATTCCCTTCGGCAGCTCTTGCTGCATTTTTCTTCTAAAGCGTAGTGTAACTGTATCGGTTCTGAGGTCGCTGGCGCCTTCCCGATAGACAGAGGACTCATTGTGTTATACGAGACCAGCCCGCGCTCCGCGAAACGCTCGGCGACTGCGGACAGTACCGCTCAAAACAGATTGCAACTTTTGCTACACATCATGTCACAAAAAAATTAATTGCAGGGTATTTTGTAGAAGTAAACGTTCGTACTAAGAAGCATGTTATCGGTAGAGAAACGATGCACATTAAACCTCCTGATCGATTTTTGATCAGTGCCCTATTTTAGCGGTGGCTTTACTTTCTCAAGGCAACATTTTTTTTATATGGGAATTACCATGAGAAAAGTTGCTCGGTGCTACTTGGTAGCACCAAACCAAATAATCGCGTTTTCTTTAATTTTTTAACCGCCTGCATTTAAAGTATGGTATCTTTTAGTCATGTTTTTTATATTTAAAGGTGGACATCTACAAATGGTAGTTCTTTAGTTTTTCACCCGACTATCCCTTTAAGCAGCCTATATTGCACATGATGCATTTCACAAACATGTGCAGTAAATACTTCGGTTAAAAGAAAGTCTGACGAGGAAATGAGCCCTAAATGTGATTCTAATTTTAGGCATCTTCTGAATGGCTGGGCCTGTCAATAGGATTCCAGATGGTGCTTTTCTATTTTAGAAAAATGAAATGTTGGACTTACTTCTTGAATTTTATAACTCGTCCGAACTGTTTTCCGACGAATTTCGCCTTCAAAACTTTCTTCGACGGTATCCATGTTTCTTGTTTTGCAGCACAAACCTGAGCTGGTTAACTAATACAAGCCGGGTGGACCTCACAGTCCACGTTCGAACTTCCAACTATTTGCCGCTTTTGCGAGGTATGCCAGAGCCATTCCTAGCGTTGCAGTCGAGCGCCGCCCGTCGTCGCCGCGGGGAAGCTCGAGAGCGCAGTGGGGGCGTGGGCGGGAGGAACACGGGCAGAGAGCCAACCAATTAATTAATAACAAGGGCAAATTCAAACAAGAATTCTTTTGTTTCCTTGAACCTTGGGCCTCATTTATACTGTGGAAACATGAAATATCTGCGACATATTTCGAACGCGAGGACGCTATTAGAGAGCAAAGGCGTCATTGACTGAGGTTGTCATAGATGAGAGAGGGTGTCATTAGAGAGCCAAGACGTCATTAGAGGGCCAGGACGTCATTAGAGAGCCAAGACGTCATTAGAGAGCTAGGACGTCATTAGAGAGCCAAGACGTCATTAGAGAGCCAGGACGTCATTAGAGAGCCTGGACGTCATTAGAGAGCCAAGACGTCATTAGAGAGCCAAGACGTCATTAGAGAGCCAGGACGTCATTAGAGAACCAGGACGTCATTAGAGAGCTAGGACGTCATTAGAGAACCAGGACGTCATTAGAGAGCCTGGACGTCATTAGAGAGCCAAGACGCCATTAGAGAGCTAGGACGTTATAAGAGAGCCAAGACGTCATTAGAGGGCCAGGACGTTATAAGAGAGCCAAGACGTCATTAGAGGGCCAGGACGTCATTAGAGAGCCAAGACGTCATTAGAGGGCCAGGACGTCATTAGAGAGCCAAGACGTCATTAGAGAGCTAGGACGTTATAAGAGAGCCAAGACGTCATTAGAGAGCTAGGACGTCATTAGAGAGCTAGGACGTTATAAGAGAGCCAAGACGTCATTAGAGAGCTAGGACGTCATTAGAGAGCAATGACGTCATTTGGAAGCAAGGACGTCATTGGAGAGCCAGGACGTCATTAGAGAGCTAGGACGTCATTAGAGAGCCAATACGTCATTATAGAGCTAGGACGTTATAAGAAGCCAGGACGTCATTAGAGAGCTAGGACGTTATTAGAGAGCCAGGACGTCATTAGAGAGCCAAGACGTCATTAGAGAGCCAGGACGTCATTAGAGAGCCAGGACGTCATTAGAGAGCCAGGACGTCATTAGAGAGCTAGGACGTCATTAGAGAGCAATGACGTCATTAGAGAGCCAAGACGTCATTAGAGAGCCAGGACGTCATTAGAGAGCCAAGACGTCATTAGAGAGCTAGGACGTTATAAGAGAGCCAAGACGTCATTAGAGAGCTAGGACGTCATTAGAGAGCTAGGACGTCGTTAGAGAGCAATGACGTCATTTGGAAGCAAGGACGTCATTAGAGAGCCAGGACGTCATTAGGGAGCCAAGACGTCATTAGAGAGCTAGGACGTTATAAGAAGCCAGGACGTCATTAGAGAGCTAGGACGTCATTAGAGAGCCAGGACGTCATTAGAGAGCCAGGACGTCATTATAGAGCTAGGACGTTATAAGAAGCCAGGACGTCATTAGAGAGCTAGGACGTCATTAGAGAGCTAGGACGTTATTAGAGAGCCAGGACGTCATTAGAGAGAGAGTACGTCATTATAGAGCTAGGACGTTATTAGAAGCCAGGACGTCATTAGAGAGCTAGGACGTCAAGAGAGCTAGGACGTTATTAGAGAGCCAGGACGTCATTAGAGAGCCAGGACGTCATTAGAGAGCCAGTACGTCATTATAGAGCTAGGACGTTATAAGAAGCCAGGACGTCATTAGAGAGCTAGGACGTCATTAGAGAGCCAGGACGTCATTAGAGAGCCAGGACGTCATTATAGAGCTAGGACGTTATTAGAAGCCAGGACGTCATTAGAGAGCCAGGACGTCATTAGAGAGCCAGTACGTCATTATAGAGCTAGGACGTTATAAGAAGCCAGTACGTCATTATAGAGCTAGGACGTTATTAGAAGCCAGGACGTCATTAGAGAGCTAGGACGTCAAGAGAGCTAGGACGCTATTAGAGAGCCAGGACGTCATTAGAGAGCCAGTACGTCATTATAGAGCTAGGACGTTATTAGAAGCCAGGACGTCATTAGAGAGCTAGGACGTCAAGAGAGCTAGGACGTTATTAAAGAGCCAGGACGTCATTAGAGAGCTAGGACGTCATCAGAGAGCCAGGACGTTATTAGAGAGCCAGGACGTCATTAGAGAGCCAGGACGTCATTAGAGAGCTAGGACGTCATCAGAGAGCCAGGACGTTATTAGAGAGCCAGGACGTCATCAGAGAGCCAGGACGTCATTAGAGAGCCAGGACGTCATTAGGGAGCCAAGACGTCATTAGAGAGCCAGGACGTCATTAGAGAGCCAGGACGTCATTAGAGAGCCAGGACGTCATTAGGGAGCCAGGACCTCATTAGAGAGCCAGGACGACATTAGAAAGCCAGGACGTCATTAGAGAGCCTGGACGTCATTAGAGAGCCTGGACGTCATTAGAAAGCCAGGACGTCATTAGAGAGCCAGGACGTCATTAGAGAGCCAGGACGTCATTAGAGAGCCAGGACGTCATTAGGGAGCCAGGACGTCATTAGAGAGCCAGGACGTCAATAGAGAGCCAGGACGTCATTAGGGAGCCAGGACCTCATTAGAGAGCCAGGACGACATTAGAAAGCCAGGACGTCATTAGAGAGCTTGGACGTCATTAGAGAGCCTGGACGTCATTAGAAAGCCAGGACGTCATTAGAGAACCAGGACGTCATTAGAGAGCCAGGACGTTATTAGAGAGCCAGGACGTCATTAGGGAGCCAGGACGTCATTAGAGAGCCTGGACGTCATTAGAGAGCCTGGACGTCATTAGAGAGCCTGGACGTCATTAGAGAGCCTGGACGTCATTAGAGAGCCTGGACGTCATTAGAGAGCCAGGACGTCATTAGAGAAACAGGACGTCATTAGAGAGCTGGAAGTCATTAAAGTTTACAAGTTGTAAATTGTCTTTTGATGAAAATCTTTGTTTCTCTAGCAAATGTTTTGTTATTGTGTAGTTTTCCCTATCTGTTTTTTCCTGCCCTGTTCTATGTTCATGTCACCACAGCTGTGCTTTGTTTTTAAATTTTTTGACGAGTGAAGTTTCTGTTTTGTCCTCTGGCATTTCTTCTATGTATTCTATGCATGTATTCATTTGCTATATGTATATCAGTAGCACTAGAATATAAAATTAATACACTTTGTGACGCAGTGAATTTTCCAATAATGCATTTCTATAATTGAATTGGCTATGAATATGATACCTGAAAATGCAGCATTTGAAAACAAAATGGTTATTTTATTTCCAATGTTGTAACATGTTAAATTTTTAATTTACAATCAACAGTCTCAAACATAATAATTGGAGCCCAAATTAAATTTAAACCATTTTTATCTTACTTATCTTCAAAACCACTCAAAACTATTTGACACTTCGATAAGCTATTTATTTACCCAAATGATATCTTAGCAGAAATATTGTGGACTTGAGAAAAGAGACTGTTGTATCACAGTAGATATTTAGTTACACATTTGCGTTGACAAAGGCTCAAATCTTAAGCTGGAAGTTTCTTCAATTCAATTCTTCACAAAAATAAATAAAATAAAATTCACATTTAGAGTCTACCCACTCAGTAACTAAACTGATTTGCAGTGGGGGCCTTTAATTTAAAGTGACTAACTAACCCTGTAGGCTTCGAACACCATCGACGAGTGAGCGATAACCAATCAAAGATCGATATTTCAAATACGAAACATATGAATCAGTGATTAGACAGTGCGAACACCTGCGGACAAATGCCAGAATCAACAAGGCCGATTCAGAACAAATTGTTTAATTGTGATCTCAAATATATGGTTTTGAATCGAATATTTTGGTTAATAAATAAACACGATATTTCTGCTATTCTTGCCACAAGCACATATTTTAAACAAAAAATCAACTATTCTTCACCTCACACAATGTGCTTGACGAAAACCGACCTTCATTTAAATTTGAACCATTGAAAATGCGGATTGTGGTACAGTGCAACTTTGTTTGTTATAGAAACATGCCCTATCCAATGTAAGATGTTGCTATAAGGTAACTACTATTCAATAGGCCAGTAGTTGTTACGAGCGTAAGATAAACAAGATAAACAACCTTCAAGATAAACAAGTGTATTAACCTTGGTTCATGTGTCATTGTTTCTCTTTGCTTAGCGACGGGGGTTGTTTTCCTCTCAGGTTCAGTTTGGCTGTACCGTGGAGTTGTGTGGAGACATTAAAACATCTCCAAGGGCAAGAGTTTATAAAACCATTTACTTTAGTTCTACTTTGAAAGGTAGTACCATAATATGGCGGCATGGTTTAGACGTTGAGACACTCGACAAATAAAACAAAAAAGTAATAAAACAACTCAAGTCATACAACCAGTAGAAATTAAATATATGAGGAGTACAAAGTACCACAAAATAGGGAGAAAAGGTATTTATATACATGGATATCCAAGGAGAATGGGCAAACACATAATAGTATGGAGAGAATTTGAAAGACAATTGTACTAGAAGAGCAGCTGCAGATAATGCCCAGACATAATGCCCGGAGACCTGGGAAGAAGCTGAAGTAGAATGATATTGCAACCATGCTATTCAAGACGATGTGGGGTGAGAGATGAAAGACAAGTACAAAACACAGATACATTACGAGTAGCTTGAGCCCTCTATGTGGCATAGTCTACAACCCCACCTAATGAGTAGCTTGAGCCCTCTATGTGGCATACACCCCCACCTAATGAGTAGCTTGAGCCCTCTATGTGGCATACACCCCCACCTAATGAGTAGCTTGAGCCCTCTATGTGGCATACACCCCCACCTAATGAGTAGCTTGAGCCCTCTATGTGGCATACACCCCCACCTAATGAGCCACCAGGGACGGCTTGTGAGAACACGGAGAAAGAATAAGAGGATCTATTGTTCCCAGTATCAATAGACTCTGAGGTAAAAGAAGGGTACCTATGTAATTGTCTAGATCAAGAACAGATTGTTAACTTACACATCCCTTGGGTTTGTCAGCAAACATCTCCGCTCTTGCCAACTAGTCTAGCCTAAAACTTGTAGGCTTTCACGGCCCAAGTCAATATTAATAATTCTTGGCTGTCGGGTGTCGCCGCATCCATCGTTTATTGAAAACTAGAAATAAGCTAGTAATAATAACTAGTAACAGCTAATAATAAGCTAGTAATAATAACTAGTAATAGCTAATAAGCTAGTAGAAAACTAGTAATAGCTAATAAGCTAGTAATAATTAGTAATAGCTAATAAGCTAGTAGAAAACTAGTTTTCAATGAACGATGGATGCGGCGACACCCGACAACCAGGAATTATTAATAGTCTAGCCTACTGGGTCATCTGTCGGGAATATATTAGGAAGGAATGTCAATAATAAATAACAAATATACAAATCTTTTTTAATGAAAACAACAGATTTGATATCAGTACAATCATTATAAGCCCTAATAAATGAGGCTCATTTACTTAAAATCAATACAAAATGATTCTTAAAATATTTTATAAAATGAAATGCAATATTCTTGGGAGTGGAATGCAAGTTTCTTGAATACCAACTTCTCACAAGGCCCCTAACTATCACGGGTTTGGACGGAATATGATGCACTATGCAAGAAGTCTAAGTAGTTGTAAAGAATAAAAACTAACATGAGTACAGAATACATAGGGCTAAGTGGAGACCAAAGATTACATTTCTAATCCACTATAAAAAATATCCGTTTTGTGTATTTGAACATCAGTTAACAAATTGCATCGAGTAATGTTTTCTGTACAAAAATATTTGTCGAGATTCATACATGACATTAATATGTATATATAGACAGTTTATTATAATGGTCTAAATTTGTTTGGAAATACACTGTTGTATGTAACCAATAATACTACATCTGAAAACATGGAACCAATGTAAGGCACACCAAGCATGGTTGGAACTATATTCTAAACTCTTAAGGGTGAAACTCCAATTATGAACAAACAAACCTATTACAAAATTGATAATGGGATGATATTTCAATATCTAAATTGATTTGTTCAATGGTTTAGAACTTTAGATAATGTCTGGTATGCACAAATGTTTGAAATACTAATATGTTTTTATATTACAAACAGTCCATTGACTGGTTAAGTGTGCACTGTAGGTTTATATAGACACGTAGTTTCAAGTGTTCATTATGACGTGTAAACTAACGAGCCCTCAGCAGAGGAAGACCAACTCCGCTGTTACACGGGTTAAGTGCATCACATAATTAGACTTTGTGCGTCATTTTTAGATTAGTTAATTCGATGCATATAGTTGGTTTACAGATAGTGATAATTACAAGAGCTTTGTTACATGCCGTGTTTTCTATTTTCTAGTGCCTGCTACCAATAGTTTTTCTGAGTAAAAACTCTATCATATAATAAAAAAGGTAACAAGTCAAGGTATTAATCAACGGTGAATTGAGAAAAACGTGATATTTCCCAGTAAAATCCAAAACCCAAAATAGTAAAAAAAAAAAAAAAATAACAAATTTTGATTTAACATAGTACCGTAATATTGTAAATGGTGAACACTCTAGTATGCTTCTACTAACCAGTAATGATTCATCGAGCGTTATGGCTAGGAAATAAATATTTTGCCTTGAAAAATGAGTAATGTGCATCTTGAAGTAACTCGTAAATCGTGATAGCTTAGCATTTGTTTTTCATCTGTAGTGGCTGAGGCCTGGCCTTGCCAAACAACAGGCTAGGGTGGAGCCAGAGTTTATGATACCAAGCTGACCACACCTGTAGATGCCCTAACAATGCAGTGGACAATAGCTGCAATGCAGGTATAGGGAAAGCCCGCGGCAAATACCATTGCAATAGACCATGTGGAGCGATTGTCAAGTTTCTAAGAATTTACAGGTCCACCTTGCTTTGGTGCAGTCAATGCAGTGGATAATAGCTACATATTAACGTATCGGGATATCCCGCGGCAAATACCATTGAAATGTGGAGCGATTGTCACTTCTGAGAATTTAAAGGTCCATCTTGCTTCTTATGGCGTGGCTACTAAAACAACATTCTTCTATATAATATAAATATTTACTTATTGGGAACACTGTAAAAGTAAATATTTATTGCATTTCTATATTTTGTCCATAAGGCTAAAATAATGCTGGAAAGTACCCATATCATCCACAAAAATACAACATAATGATGTCTTATCAAACTGAATTAGTTATTTTAAATATCTCATTCAAAAAGTAAAACTACAGTAGGCCTATGTCCTTTTCACACTATAAAAATATATGCCTAGTACCAAAACTTTGAAAATGATACAAATTAATTTGAAATCAATATTGCTATAGTTCCACACACCCAACCTCCAGTCAATATATGGTGCCCCTGATTACTGGAATGTAGTATACATGGAATGTAAGATATAAATGCAAGTTTTGTGCATAATCTACAGTTGTGCATTTAACTGACAGACTTGCTAATTACTACTCAACTTCAGCTAAGATCACCAGAGCAGTTTGTAGCAAAAAAACAGAAACTATTTTTGCCTGGCATGATTCTTTTACACTTTGTAATGTACGACAAATATTGAAGTACAGTCAAACTTCGTTATGACGTTTACCGTTACGACGTTTTCACGGTTAACACGTCGAATTATGAGTTGTCACGCTCAACTTGCATAAGACTAATGTTATTTTTATTCGTTATGACGTTCTTCAATAGCACGTTTTCACGCTTAGGACGCAATAATTTCTTTGTCCCGTGCCGACTTTATTTGCGTTTACCACGTTTTCGAGGAGCCATGGTCTTTTAAAAATGACAGCTCGTTATCTACGAGGCCTAGCTGAGACCCTTTCCCCTCGACGGCGACCGCCCAACGTCAGTGGCAGCACAAACCCTGAAGATATCCCCCCCCCCCCCCCCCCCTCCTTGCCAGGTGCCGACTAACAACAATACAGAGGCCCGCGGCGGTTTACTGTGCTCGCCAGTATGCTGACCCACCCCAACCCTCCCGCTACCGGATCTTCGCACGTGCAGTCTGGCCCAAGTTTTGTTCAGACAGCCGTCAATGTTCTTTGTGTGTTATTCTACAAGCAGGTCTGTCATTATGGCTAAACGAAAACCCACTCAGTTTTCTTTGAAAAGAAAACTGGAAATTATTAACATTGTTGATCGCAACCCCAATAAGACGCGAACCGAATTGTCAAAAACACTAGAGATTCCCGCGTCAACACTAAACACCATTATGAAAAATAGAGTAAAGATTCAAGAGAACCAATTTGCGGAACCAACATGAAAGCGAGCTCGCCTTCAAACCTGGCTAAAATGGTACGTTATTTTCACGTGATAATTTGTCAAAATTATCTCTTTCTCTTTTCCATGGGCGAGCGGGCGCTCTCGCTCTCATTTCAAGGTCCTTCCCCTTAACCCCCCCTCCCCCCCCCGGCCATCCACTGTGAGCTTAGCAAGGCCGTGACACAGGCCATTGAGATAAAATATAACCCGCTTGACAGGTTTTTTGGTTTGTCAGTCCACGGTCAGTGTAGAGGGGAGCGGGCGGGTGACTGTCTGGTGTGGTTGAGTTCAGCCAGACTGACTGACGGCAACGCGCGGGCGCTTTCGTTGTTATTCAGACGCGCGCGACGAGTGATTTAAATATTTAATTAGTATATTAGTATGTACTTTATTATTTACAGTAGCCAGCTTCACAATATAGGCCTGTAAAATATTAATAACTTTTGATATTGAAGTATTTTTTCATTCTTTTTATACTAGCTAAAACATCAATGTATTTCAAATTAAAGAATATTCAATTCTGACATGTTTTTATTTATTTTCGTTATGACGTTTTCACGTTTACGAGTTTTTTTTTTCCTGGCCCTTCAGAAACGTCCTAACAAAGTTTGACTGTATACAGAGGGAGTGTGAACGTTTAGTTGTACTTCAGACTAATTGTAAGATTCCACAAGCTGCCGATGTATAATACATGTTTGGTCTCAACGTTATAGGCTAGGCACTTTTACTGTGGACAGCAAGGTATATAGAATGTTTGATGGGCCATACAACAGCTGTATTTCCACAACATACTAAGATCTAAACCGTCGACTCTATATGGACGATAGCCAGCACAACCAGCTCTATCTAGCCTCACATGTCACGCCCGGAACAACTGATGACATTTCCGGTAGTGCAAACAAACCTTGCCCTAAAACAAGCAAAAACAATTAGGCTTACTCATACACATTTCCACATTATCAAGTAATTGCACTTCAAATTAAATACTTAAACCACACTAGGGATAGCATCGATTAACCGGAAACCGGTTCCAGACCGGTTTTGATTTTAAAATTGGTTACAGGTAAGGATGTGTGAATCAGGTTCGAATCAAATATCGAACAGTTCACGATTGAAAATTCGAACATCGAATACGAATATCGAATATCGTTTCTTCACGAGAAATAGTACAACGAATAGCCGAGCTGTTTTTCTTCTATTATTATGAAAAGCGAAAAAATGGCAACATGGTGAGGTGACCACGGAAGAATATCAGTACAACATCACGAATACAGTTCGATTTCGACTCTCGAATATGACTTTCAAATTTTAACAACATGGTATTTTACGAGAGTTAAATTTGGTGCTACTTTCAAATTTTGTGAGATCAAATAGTTTGAATTTTTTAACAGTAAGTATTTGAATATTTCACATTCACTATTTGAAACAACTATTCGAAATTAGAGTATTTGCACTGTATCCCTAGTTAAAGGGCTTCATAACTGAGTACCTGCCTCATCCTTGCATCTCTCGACGGGCAGGCAAGCCTTCCATCGGCCAACCATGTGTCTGGTAGCAACACTGGAACCACGTTTCAGTCCTTAGTTTCACTCGCGTGAAGTGCTCCCCCCATTTACAATCTTACATGAGGTGGCTAGTAGCCAACAATGTCTCAATGTTGGCCGCTTTCCTGATCCTTTGTCCTCTTATGCTGACAAAGAGGAGCCCATGTTCCTACTGCACCTCCCCTCCCCTTCATTACAATCATACGCGCAAGATGGTGGGTAGCCTAGCGTCACCCGCTTTCCTGATCCTTTGTCCTCTTATGCCGACAAAGAGGAGCCCATGTTCCTACTGCACCTCCCCTCCCCTTCATTACAATCATACGCGCAAGATGGTGGGTAGCCTAGCGTCACCCGCTTTCCTGATCCTTTGTCCTCTTATGCCGACAAAGACGAGCCCATGTTCCTACTGCACCTCCCCTCCCCTTCATTACAATCATACGCGCAAGATGGTGGGTAGCCTAGCGTCACCCGCTTTCCTGATCCTTTGTCCTCTTATGCCGACAAAGACGAGCCCATGTTCCTACTGCACCTCCCCTCCCCTTCATTACAATCATACGCGCAAGATGGTGGGTAGCCTAGCGTCACCCGCTTTCCTGATCCTTTGTCCTCTTATGCCGACAAAGACGAGCCCATGTTCCTACTGCACCTCCCCTCCCCTTCATTACAATCATACGCGCAAGATGGTGGGTAGCCTAGCGTCACCCGCTTTCCTGATCCTTTGTCCTCTTATGCCGACAAAGCAGGGTTGATCTTTTTGCCTCTCCAACTCCCCCCCCAACCAAATTACAATAATACACGAGATGGCAGACAGCCTACGTCCCAAGGTCGCCTGCTTTTCCTCAGCCATACAATCTTATGCAAATGCTCACTTTTAGCGAATAGTTTTTTTTTTTTTTTTTTTTACAAACAGGGGTTGTACAAGAAGACAACGTCAATGTTCTAGATGCTGTTTAAGTTTCAGTAGCTAATTAAGAACTAACAAAAACTTCTAGTGCAGTATAATTTTGAGACAGTATAAATGTTGTGTAGTAGCCCTGCAGTGCGATTCTGAATGGCCGTGATAAGTTTAACGCATGCTTTTTGTCATTACAGTAGGCAAATGCAAGACGGTGATTAGCTCATCGCCTTCTTTTAACGACAAAAACTCGGGTTAAACTTATTGACGCCCATTTAGAATGGCGGCCCTGGACGAGATGCAGATACTTACTATCTAGATTGTGCGCTGCAGTAACTGCAAGAGTACAACCAGGGAAGCAATAACAGCAGAGTTGACCATCTTTAGTGAAGTCACACTGCGGAAAGCTGCAGCGTCGCCTGGGAACAGAAATACATTCCGATGCCTTAATACCTACCTACTATGGCACATGACCAACATTATAGCCCTACAAAGTCATCATATTAATGAAGACAAATTACATTTCCCCACGAATTTCATTACTCCATTCTTCCCTATATCCAACAATTAGTAATTAATTACGAACAATACAATTACTAACCGGAAGACAAACACAATCATTATAAATTGATGCACAAAAACAAATATTTAAGTTTATTAACTCATTGTGTTTGAGCTTTATGAAGGGAATAAGGATGTTGTTGCAATTGATTTTGCAAATTAAGGCATATTTTGGGTTATTAATTGTTTTAGCTTAAATTCCCATTTTGCCGTTATTTAAGAACAGCACACACTTAAAAGTGTCATTTCGAGACAACTACAAGTTTGAATAATCCAATTTTTAATATATAGAATTTCGGGTGATCGGAACGCGCATAAAACAAATAACTTTAGTCTAGTACTTGATTATCAAATATCAATACGTACAACGTATAATATTGACTGTGTGCATTCCTAATTTAAAAAAAAATACTAATTAGGGTAATTTATTTGTTAAAATGTATCTATACAGAGTATACGTTAACTTACCCATTTGGAATGTAAGCGCTGGAGATGACATTCTGCCATCACCACCGTTGGAGAATGCAAGAACTCGCATGTGATAAGCTTTGCCTGGGGACAGGTTTGTAATGAATGCTTCCAACTTGGAGCCAACGTAGATGATTGTGTCGTTGGCTGTACTCATATCCTGGTCCACCTCCCAGACTCGAACCTAAACCAGAACACTCTGTACCACCTTCATGTCGACCCTTCATTAGTGGGCATACTTAGAGATGCTGACATTTTGCAATAACTATAGGCAGAGGCAGGGGTTTATGCTGATAACATTTTTTGCAAAGTTCGTTTTTAAGATCTTCCCGTTCCCGAAATGTCCGAAGTTGAAACATGGATTGGATGAATCATTGTCGCTACGTTTCCCCCTCATTTCTTAGATAATTGGGCCATGTATTTGGCAGTTGTATATGTAAATGTTCTATCTTTACAGACAAACTCATCTAAACCACACTTTCAGTTACATGACAATATAACCTGAAAAGGACGTCGAAGCATTTTCTTTTCAATCAAACCAGCAATGTGCTAATTACTTTGTACATCATAAATTGATAGAACAGATGATAAAAGATTAACACTAACCTTGTAGCCAATGAGAGGTTCTTCCTCCAAGCTTGGAGCTACGTATCGCCAAACGACTCGTACAGTTGAAGGATTAATGCCAAACACATGGACAGCAGAAGGAGGTTTTTGAGGTGCTTTCTGGTAAGTTCGTTCTGCAAAGACAAACAAAAAGCAATAACATACCAAAAGAAGGTCAACTGTCATATTCAAATATTATATACACTAAAACAAACCCATCAAGTTATGATAAAGGTTGATCATTTCCCGATTTGTTCAGTAATCAATGGGAACGGAATTGCCATGGCCCAATTCATATTTGTTCATACTTTCAGGCTCAGCTCAATTAATTCCAACAAAAGCTTTGGACAAAGTTCAAAATTTTGATAAATCACGAACTTTGAAGTTGTCATAGTTGAAGAACTAGGCCTACCGCGCTAGTTGAAGAAGCGCTACCGTACAAGCTTGAGATTCGAGACTACAAATCCTCAATAAAGTAATGCTGGAATACTTTTTATCCAACAGTTGTTTTCAACAAAACATTTTAAATAAATAAATAAATAAATAAATAAATAAATAAACAAATACTTAACCAAATAAATACATAAATAAATAAATAAATTAATTAATAGATAAATAAATAGATAAATAAATAGATAAATAAATAAATAAATAAATAAATAAATAAATAAATAAATAAATAAATAAATAAATAAATAAATAAATAAATAAATAAATAAATAAATAAATAAATAAATAAATAAATAAATAAACCCGCTACTAACAACTCAACCAATGGCAATGGCACAATGACTTACCAAGGAAGCGTTCACTTTCAGGTCCTTCGCCAGCCGAGTTGTATGCCATGACCTTGACATTGTAGTAGGTATCAGGTTCTAGACCCACTACCACCGCCCATGGCTTAGTACTGCGACTCAAGTAGTAGACAGCATCCTCCTCTCGATTATTACTTTTCCAGTATTTTAGCTAAAACAGAACAAATAGTTCACTTTGAAGTAAAACATCAGTCAAATACATTTGTTACGTGTGCATTCTTCTCAAATCCATTTTGGAAAATTGAGCTTCTAATTCATAAAAGTATGTTAACAAATTAAATAACAAGGTTAATAATTATTTAAACAGCAAATTCACTTTGTGAAAATCATCCTTTCAGTACTTCACTGGGTACTTGATGAAAGATGGTGAAGGGCTACAGTCTAGGCTGTGCAATTCTTGATTTTTAAGTTCAAGTCAAGTTTGAGTCAGTTAAAAATGATATAATTTCAAGTCGGTTTCGAGTCCGAGTATTCGGCCTGAACTTTGATGAAAGAAGAAATGGTCGAGTTATAATATTTTAATAATTATAGTCAAATCGCAATTAAATACGTTTCTCAACACAACGTTTTTAGGCCTGTACTACAGTTTTTTGTATAGTCCCTCCCAGTGGCGCCGAAACAGGGGAAGCAGGGGGGGGGGAAAGGTGCCCCCCCTGGACTTCGAGAGGGGAGGCAATAATATCGATTTGCCCCCCCCCCTAGAGTAGGCAATTCTGATAATATTCAGTGCTCAAAAGTGTAAAATACTATTCACATCTTAATACAGTCCTGTATGCGCTTTTACGTAAAAGCTTCCGTAGGCGAGGTAGCGAAACATTTTTCTTCGAAGGAAGAGATAGACACTTTTTGAACGCGCGTGCCATTGTGTGTGTTGCACTGGGTGCACTGAATAGATGTCTAGGAATATGACAAAACTGGACACTGTGTCACCGTAGTAAAACATTGTTGATATGAAGTGTTACTTTTTAGTGGTACAATGTAAAGTACTATTCACATCTTATTAGACCTGCATGCTTTTTAAAAGCTTCCGCAGGCGAGATAGCGAAACACATTCTTAGTAGTCAAAGTATGTTCGCATGTGTTGTACTGTATAACAATCATTGCACAATTACTTTATTTGTATGCTGAATTTCCAGAGAATATTATTTTTACCTTTCTTGCCATTGTACACAGTGGCATAACTAGAGTTACATTGGAATACAGCCTAGCCGTAGCCACCCCGCCCTCACCAACCCCAACCCCCTGTAATAACACAACTATAATCACTCCGGGAGCTGAGCCAGAAACGTATACGTCGAGAATACGCGCTTGCGCACGTCACCTTCATGCAGTGGCATATTCAAGGGGGGCCTTCCATGCCCTCCCCCCCCAAAAAAAATTCACGGTGCAAGACTTCACATGATGAAGAAATTTGATATTCCTTGACTTATAGCCGAATTCAATAAGAAAAAGATAATATAGGAATAATAAAGAATAGGAATAAGAAACCTACTCTATGACATTGTACGAATCTGAAACGTGTCACACGTAAAAAAATAAAAAATAATTCGCTTCTGGCAAAAAGGCCTCCGGTGGCTGAGGCTTTCGCTCCATACCGCTTCCTGGTTGGGATATTTGACTCCCCCCATGGTCCATTCTCGGATATGCCTCTACCTTCATGTGCCCCCCCTAACAAGGTGAACTTCTGGCGCTACTGGTCCCTCCATTTTCTCCATAAGTGCATGTGTTAATTTATTTCACCTACACGTTCCTCAGATATACGTTATTCTCCTTTATAAGTTATTTCCACGAGTCCCTATACAGTAGAGCGTTGCTTATACGATTCGCTATTATACGACTTTGACACTTATACGAGTTTCCCATTAAGTCCCAACCATTCCCCCATAAGAGTAATGTTAATTTATTTCACCTTCACGTTCCTCATATATACGTTTTTCTTAGGGATGTGCGGGTAGTGATTTTTGAGTTCGGGTCGGGCTCGAGTCGGGTACTTCAAGTACCCGCGGGCTCAGGCTCGTGTAAAGGCGGTAGTGTAAAAAACTAATGATTAATAAAAATGTATCAATCAATAGAAAATACGTTACATAAAATGAAGTTGTGTACGAATCTACGATATTTGAATCCGAATCTACTTCAACACATTCGAATTTTCTAATTATTTGAAAATTTGAATTTCACGCCGTATTTCACGCTATTTCCGCCAAGAAGGCGGTGGGGAGTTCTGGCATATGGTCGCCATCTTTGTTTAGATCATGGTCAAATGTCAAATACATCGTGAAATCATGGTGAAATATTGTTATTCACCTAGGCTACACTATATTCATGAAATAATAATAAAGTAAGATAGAAGGTAAGGCATCCTCATATAAATATCAGTTCCTCCCAAGCTTCCTCGTCTTGCAGCTTCATATTGAAATTCACAATTTCGACCAATCATAACCTCGAAATTATGTTGTACTAGGCCTAGGCTACCCGACCCGGTTTTTTCGGGCATAATTTACGGCCCGACCCGACCCGACCTCGGGTAAATTTTGTTACCCGATAAATACCCGTTTTTCGGGTACCCGCACATCCCTAGTTTTTCTCCTTTGTAAGTTATTTCCACGAGTCCCTATATACAGTAGAGCGTCGCTTATACGATTCGCTATTATACGATTTTGACACTTAAACGAGTTTCCCATTAAATCCCAACATAAGAGTAATGTTAATTTATTTCTGTTATACGACTCTCCGTTATACGAGCATTTATTTGTCCCGCCCAATGTTATTACGATCCGGTAATACGACTTTTCGTAGACATGTCAGGCATGAATAGAGCTCTCAGCCGTGTTTCCCCCAAATTCCAATGCATCGGCCTGCGGCGGATTTACCCCCCTCCCACCCCACCTCTTCGCTTGCCAGCGCTAATGTGTTTACAACTTCGGGAAGGGTAGTGGTCGCTGAGTCACTGTTCTTGTGAAAGTTGAAGCGTGTGCATCGTGTAGCCTAAACTGTTGTTCTCGTATTTCCGTGTATCGCCTCGTTACATGGGCCTCAAGGTTGATAATATCCACGAGAGTCGGGCAAGGTTATTGGCCGCCGCAAGACGAGCCCCCTCTCAGCCGGCCAATCACGATCTAGGTTACGGAGCGAGGGACAAACTGAACTGTCAACAGGCGGCTCGCTTCCACTCACGCGTCCGCGACTAACGCTTTCTCTCTCTCTCTCTCGCTCAGCCGGCAGCATATTCTGCTCTCACTTTGAGGGCGTGCGCGCTACCCGCCTAGCGACCTTGAACCTTGAAATGAGAGCGAGAGCGCCCGCGCGCCCACGGAAAAGAGAAGGAGATAATTTTGACAAGATTATCACGTGAAAATAACTTACTATTTTAGCCAGGTTTGAAGGCGAGCTCGCTTTCTTGTTGGTTACATGGCACTTTCTTGAATCTTTACTCTATTTTTCAAATGGTGTTTAGTGTTGACGTGGGAATCTAATGTTTTTGACAATTCGGTTCCCGTCTTATTGGGGTTGCGATCAACAATGTCAATAATTTCCAGTTTTCTTTTCAAAGAAAACTGAGAGGGATTTTGTTTAGCCATAATGACGGTCTACAATAATGCACCTACTTGTAGAATAACACAAAGAACAAACGGCTGTCTGAACAAAACTCGGGCCAGACTGCACGTGCAAAGATCAGGTAGCGGGAGGGTTAATGTGGGTCAGCATACAATAGTCTATTTATAGCGAGCACAGTAGACCGCCGCGGGCCTCTGTTTTGTTGTTATGACGGCGCCTGGGGGGGAGGGGGGGGGGGATATCTTCAGGGTTTGTGCTGCCACTGACGATGGGCGGTCGCCGTCGAGGGGAAAAGGGTCTAAGCTAGACCTTTTAGATAACGAGCTGTCATTTTTAAAAGACCACGGCTCCTCGAAAACGTGTTAAATACAAATAAAGTCGGCACGGGACAAAGAAATTATTGCGTCCTAAGCGTGAAAACGTGCTATCGGAGAACGTCATAACGAAGTTTGACTGTATTAAGCATAGAGTCAAGAAACAAGTCCCAATGTGATTGCAGCAAACTCACCCTGTGACCGATTAGTTCTCCACGAATCCGGTCTCGGCTCTGATCGATGGGCAGCCAGCTTACGTTGAGGGCAGTTGAATTGAACGAGACTGCGGACACTTGCACGGGTGACACTTGGGGCATATCTTCGGCACTGTAGATGGTCACTAACTCGGACTCGGGACCAAAACCAACGTCATTGATGGCCTGAAAACACCAAACAAGCTCGTACAAATGAATATGTTTAGACTGTATGTGTAGCCTATCATTTCAATTAATGTTATTTTCAACCAGAGTTTTTGTGATTTAAAATTTAAATCTCTGAGTCCCTGGCCATTAAAACAAAGGTCAACAATATCAGAAAAAATAATGTTATGTACAATTTGTTCTCAATTTCTAGCTTAAAATAAAAATGGAACATAAAATGGCCATATGAAAAGTGTTCTCTTCCCTAAAATACATTTTCCTGAAATACACATCTACTTTTATTGTGTGCCAACTTGTTGATGGCTTTTTGTCAAGGTTAATTAAATAATTTAAATGTAATTTAAAAAAACGATTCATCCTACATACAATAAAACTTCTCCTTGAATGAATTGAAACAAGACGATTGTTTTGGGGAATGAGTGGCCTTTCTCTTTTTGCAGAGGGTCTTGGTTCCGTTCCAGCACCGGAACACAAAAGTATACATTATACAATGCAGAAAGCCCCCTCATCGGTTGTGCTACGTGTTATTATTCTTCTTCTCTGTCTACCAGCTGAGGTGCAGTAGATGCCCAGCTGAATACATAGGCCATACTACCAATGCACTCAACATTGACGCATTCTATAACTAATGTATTTATCTATGTATAAATGCCATACGTTCTATTGAATAAAGATTATTATTATTATTATTATTATTATTATTATTATTATTATTATTATTATTATTATTATTATTATTATTATTATTATTATTATTATTATTATTATTATTATTATTATTATTATTATTATTATTATTATTATTATTATTATTATTATTATTATTATTATTATTATTATTATCAGGATGAACGGTCATAGACATGATATGACAGCAGGCAACACAGACAAGCTGGTTGCCCTGCATGCAGCCACCTACAACCTGACATTCAATTAATGTTTTCATGTCAGTGTTGTGAGAGCTCTACCTGGTAGCTGCAACGAACATGAACTGAGAAGATGGGAACTGGCACACCAGTGGATCACTAACTCCAGGCTACCCCCTAACCTCAACATTCGTTAGGGTCCCGCCTGTCCACTACACGTTCCCCTACCCTCCCCTTCTAGCTCTCCTCCCCTCCACCCACACCCAACAGCGCTACTGGCGTGATGCTTGTTAATATCTGTACATACCTAAGTTAGTCATCCCTCTGCACTCGTCGAGTAAACAAGGCCCCGTTTGGCCGAAACAGTTTCGACGTTTTATGTCTGAATTCTTTTATATATGTAAACCCTAATTTTATCTACGAGAACCCTGCAGTCACCAACCAGGTAAGCTGTTGGGTTCCCTATATTCCTACCCCCTACTTGCACTGTTTTCTGTCTGTACGACTGCTCGGTACGAGTGAATGATTGTGAATGTTGTTAAAGTAACTTTGTCCAGGAGAACAACACACTGTACAGGCTTTCTTTACCTTCTCTTCTTCAGTGAATTCAAAGTTGTAGTTTATGATCAGTGATGTTTGTCTGTCTGCGTGTAGCCTAGCTGATTTGCCCTTGATTTCAATCGAAAATAGGCCTAGTTTGAATCCAGCATTAGGAATCGTATTTTGTAGTTGTCCATAGGCCTATCCTCATTTATTATAACGAATTGCATAACTGCATACCTACTAAATCCAAAGGGTCCATAGGGTAAACTGCAAACAACAATGTTTAATGAAGTCCCAGTGGATGTGTAGGCCTAACTAATGAAATGGCAGCCTGTACTCTTTATCAGCAGGTGAACAAAGCTTTGTTCTGTAGAACTCAGGATTGAGCTATTGACCTATTGAGCTAAGCTTTGTGTAAATCTGTTTTTGCAACCTGTGTCCTGTAGGCACTTTGTTACACCCTATAACATACTAAGGTTTAATGGTTGTAATATATATTTAAGTGTGATGGGTACTGGTTTGACCGTGGTAACATTTTTCGTGTCATCTTCCTATTGAGTGATCAATCGTCTAATTATTTTTGTATTATGTCTTCAATGTGTGCTTTCAACTCTCAAATTCATCACCTTACAATGAAGTTAAGCTGTTGGATCCTATCTCTATACTAAAATATTCCAATATTGCATAAGTGAATTGTATGAAGGCTAATAGTAATAAATAATAATAAAATAAATAATAGACTATATTGAATATCAATAGTTTGACCATCCCACCCTAGTAATCCACTACAAACAGCACTAATCTTACCTGGACTTTAACGTCGTATTTTGTGTAGAAGAAGTCATGTTGAATGCGAACGACGGACATTCCGTTATTTCCATATTCTTTGAGAGCCAAGCTTTGGAACTCGGTGTCATGGTTGGCTCGACGCCAGAAGATCTTGTAGTATATTCCTGGGCCATTTTGGTCTTGTGGTGGCAATGGCTGAAAGTCAGTAACGAACACTGGTATAAGTCTGTCTGCGAGAATACAATCTTAGCCTACAGAGCCAACTGGAAGGAACTCAGAACATGAATTAACTTTAACATATTCCTGTGAGAGAAAAGGTACAGAAGGATGAAGGCTTACCTGAGAATGTAATATAGGTCCCATTGATAAACATATTTGTAGTAAAAACGCTTTCAGCGCTTAAAAAATTTTGATTTACTTTGATTAGGAAATCACCGAGTTGGGGCAACAAAAGAACAATAAATTCCATATCTTTTACAACAAATACCTGCCTCTGAATGCTCAAATTACATCTGTATTGTACAGGGGTGTGCGAGTAGCACTTTTCCAAATCAAGTCGAGTTCGAGTTCGAGTAGTAAATAACTCGCGAGTTTCGAGTAGAGCCTGAATATAATAAAAAGATACAGGAAAGGAATAACTACCGGTAGAGGACTAGGCAGACTAGACCTAGGACCCCATCTAAGCTACCGCCGAGTTCACCTAGGCTAGGCCTTGGCCTAAAAGCTGTCCCTGAGGCCTAAGCCTATCTGGGGCTAGGCCTAAAACCATATACTGTAATTTATTCAATAGTATTGTCTCCCTATGTCTAAGGCTCAATAGATGCTAAATTCTGCCAACTGGGCCTAGGCCATGTGATCTAGACAAGGAAAGTACTAAAGGCTTGACCTAGGTCTTAGGCCTTGAGATAGGCTATGCTTGAAGCATGGCCAAATGCTAGGCCTAGGACTAGGCCTACACAGGAGAAGGACTTTAAGAGAAACAATAGAACTACACTGTAATCTGTTTTGCAGATGGGTTGTCTGTACTATTCTAGCAAGGATGGGTGATTACTGGGTAATTACTAATTAGTTAGAGAGAACGAATCATTTAGGCCATCATTTACATGATGGCCTGATTAAGCCAAATGTGGGCATATGATAAAAAAAAAAAACGAATCAGGTAGACGTGTTACTTTATTTAGTGATGCAACTGTTCGCTTGCCCGCGGACTAGCCAGAGCGCAGCACCAACCCAACTCATGTAGGTGTGCCAACTTTCACAAGCATAATATATGACATCGTCAGACGGCCACTTTTGTTTTTGTGCGGCCATGTTGGTGAGTATTTCCCCATTTTGAGATTAATAATGCAAAGATTACATTTTGAACTTAAGTTGTATGGAATGTTTTTAAAATGATTCCAAATACATGATGATCAGTAGGGAATATAATAATATAATATCTTTGATGATTAGGTACCCTTAGGTCTAGGCCTAGGCCTAGCCTTATGCTAGGCTCTTTGAACATAATAGGCCTAGGCCTATGCCGTCAGCGATCTCGTAGGCCTAGGTTCTCGAAGATTCCCTTCCATTTGTTTGGCTGCCACTTCTACATCATCCACACTTTCATCGATTAGTTCACAAAAACCGTAGACACTTTTTGCGAATTTGCGGAAGTATAGACCTAATAAGCGTCGTCTGCGCGGTCCGCGTGTACCGATCTGCTCGATAATGATCGATAGGTCACTTTTTCTTCAAAGTCGATTGTAAAATCGATACTTAAGCTATTTTCAGATACTGGCGCTACCTATTGGCGGTATTTTTAACCAGTTGAATACGGCAACTCAGTCGATCAAAACTACTCGAACTCGACTCGTTTTTCGTGAAAAACTCGATCACCTCGAGTCGAGTAGTAACTACTCGATCAAACTCGACTTTTCGAGTACTCGCACACCTCTAGTAATGTAACCTGCATGTGCACAAGAGCTTTGTACCAAATTTAAAAAAAATACAAAGAAAAAGTTCTACAATTACAAATTAAAAAGTCAATTTTGAATTATTGTCACTGCTAATTCACTGCTTTTGAGGATGACAAAAACAAAATTAGTTAAATTACCATTTACTTTCACCACAAACCTGCCCCAACCTGTATACAATATACAGTCTTGAGGAGGAACGCCTTCTCAGGAACTCGTTCCTTTTTTACAAAACTTTTATGGGAACACGTTCCTTTTCTTACATCAGGAACTTGTGACGTGAAAAGTTACTATTTCGTGGGAACTTGGAACAAATTTTAAGTTACTTTAGAAGTTCCTTTCACCGTTGAAATCCCGCCGAATTCCAGTACCTGATGTAGTAAACTTCAGCATAAAAAATATCTCGACACTTCCCGCACTTTCGAAATGGCGCCACCACCTTGTCAGATTGTGAGTGTTGGAAGCAGCCGTAGACCGGACGAGTCCCCAAGTGATAATGAGAAGAATTAGATTGAAAGTAATTATTTTAAAAGGAATGTGAAAGGAACCAAGTTCCTTTTGAGGAACGTCTCAGTTCCTCTTTAAGCAAAAATAACTTAACTTTTCAAAGTTCCTGTTTTGGGGGAACTTGCCCAAGACTGAATATATACATTTTTGAGAGTCGGCCTTATATAATCACACAACCAAAGTTATCGCATATCAGTTAATCTTCTTCAAATGAGCTATGGCATCTATAAAACAACACATTATGAATCAGATGATTGATGGGACAGACACAAAAAGCAAGGATGCTGTTCCACGTGACATATTCAAATCAATATCAGGCCAAAAGATTTTCCAACATAGAGTCAATTATCTGTTCTAAAAAACCCCGAAAATTAAAAAATTAAAACTAAAAAATTACTTGATATTGAAATATCTCCAGCTAGTTGTTACGGGAGGCAATTTTTTGAGTTGTGACCGTCGAAGAAAGCCGAATTGTTTTATAACTACAGTGGAGCATCAATTATACGTTTTCCAAGGGCCAAACCGGAAAAAAACGTATAGTACAAAAAACGTAAAACTGTAATTACATTTTTTTTCGTTTGTAATGAGTGGAGATAGTGACTCTCGACAGTCTCCTCTTTCTGCAGTACAAAAATTTTCTTCACGGTGTGTTCTAGCGCACGTATTAGCGGGGGGTTGAAATGGTGCTTAGGCCTAAATATATAATTTACATGTTACATCGTGAAAATCGTCGTTTTTATTTCGAATAGTCCCGACCGAAAGTGATATCTAAATCATTTTATTCCAAATATCGTTGCTCGCCGTACCGTTTTTCAGCATCGATCGCTTTATTTTTCCCGTCCCAGATCAATATTTACCTCGATTAATCGTTTTTCGGTTTTAAATGTCAACGTGGAAACAAGTTTCAGCGACCGCTACATAAGTGTTTTTTGAACGCGACTGTACGGCCGCGCGTCACCGGGAGACCGCTATCACGAGCTGGCGGCAGCTGTTGGCTCAGCGCCCGCGAGGGATGTATCACACAGCGCCCGCAATCGGCCCGCAGGCCTATTACGTCGGCAAGGTCGGGGGCACGGATAATTATTTTAAATCAACAAATTGAAGAAACGATCAGATCAATACGTGAAATGTAACTATAAAATCAGAGGATAGTAATAAAACAACAAATGGACAAAACAAGCCATTATGAACACGTGGTATCAATTTAAAAACACCAACAAACTTGGAACAATCTGCATGGACAGACAGACGCTCTATGAAACGTAGTATGGTGGGAGGGGTGAGGGGCCGGCGCCATACGATGCCTCGGGGCTTGGGCTACCTGCCAAGAGCCGGACGTGAGCAAGGGTAGCGAAAGGGAGGAGGGGAGGGGGGCGAGGTGGGGTGACCGCTTGACAATAACAACATTCCATACTTGCGCATTCACAGCTGCATATCCCGAACGAGATAAAGCTTGCTCTTCTAGGAAGTGATTTCGGATGACAAATAAAACCAATTAGCGTATAATCGCTACCAAGATGTCTGGGGGTAACAATTTCTGTCGCGTATAACCGAAAATAACGTATAACCCAGGGTTGCCACCAAGTAATTTTTTAAATCCTCTGAAGATACCAAAAAAATCCTCAAAAATCCTCCAAAACACATTTATTCTGCTGTAACTTAGCATATTATAAAGTGTGAAAGAATAAAAAAAAATTTAGGTTATGTTTATTTTTAGGTTATGGTAGGATGATCTTAAAGAATTTACCTCCATTATAATTTATAAATAAATAAATAAATAATAAATTAATTTGTCTATATATATGTATATATAAACAAGAAACCAGGCAAATAACAGCATAGACTCATATAAAAAGTCAGTCGTCACGTCACGGGCTCCTTGTTACCAACGAGGCACGGGTGTTTTGAGACTATTGTACACACACACATTCTGCAAAGTTGACGATAGAGGACGCTACTTACTACTAGACCAATCACAACGCTTCAGGTAGGCCTACCGCATTGGCTGTCTCCCACACAAGCTCCACCCTCTGCTTGCTAGTATAGCAAGACAACTTACAAAAACACAGTTGAAATCTCCATATTTCACGCGAGTTTTGAGACATCGTGTCTATGCTGCGGGTTCAAGTGTAGATTGTCCAACTTTACTTTTTACGTTATTAAATCGTTCTTTATGGCGGGATTTTCAAATTATAGTAAATTTCACGGTTTTTACAATAATGGTAGAAAATCCGCGAATTTGGCCGTTAATCCTCATGTCCGCGAGGCACCCTAAAAATCCGCAAAAGAGGATAAATTCCGCAAAAACGGCAACCCTGGTATAACCAAATAACGTATAATTAAATTATTTTAACATTGATTCTTATGGGAAATGGCTGGGACCATATGGAAATCACGTATAAATACGAAAAACGTGTAAGTACGAAACGTATAATTGATGCTCCACTGTATTGGATTTTAATTTTTTTCTTCTAAAGAACAGTGAACAGTCGTATGAATATCGTATATTATTAAGAAATTTGTCGTAGGTAATATTATGTTGGCCGGCCGTGCGAAGTGCTTACCCGCCAAGTAATCGTAAGATCACCGATCTTTCCTCCCCCGCCACCAATGTTGGACGGAGCCTTGTAGGGCCGGTCGGGTGGCGTGTTATACTGAGGAGACGGAGCAGAAGGCGGACCATAGCCTAGCTCGTTGGCGGAGGATACTCGGAACTCGTAGCTTGACCACGGAGATAACACACTCTCCATCACGGATTCTTTGCGCCCATTATAGCGGTCCACTTCTTTAGCAGTCACATCTGTCAAACAAGGTAACGAATCATTTCGATGCTGGGTATTAGCAAATCATTCATTTTTAAATTAAAAAGGTTCGAGGATTATAATATAGAACCAGTCTTACAGTGTAACCCTGTTACCTTAACATTTTCCTCTTTCCATGGCCACATTTGCCTAACCAATAAATAGCCACATAGGTATAAGCGGTACGTTAATATTTATACAGACCGACCTCATATAAAGTTTCCACATGTAAAACATTCCATAAATTACAAAACCATGTGAGGAAATTATCCAAAAGCAACATGATTTCTACGTCCGGGTATATAGGCCTACCACTTTCATCACTATACATACGTGGTCAACTTACCATTTCCCATTGATGTACCTAAAAATAAAATCACTTTCAATTTTCTTACTTTCTGATAGGCCTAAATGCCAGTTTTAGTTGAAAATTTATTTTTATTTCTTTCACTTACTATTTCTCTCTTTTACCTTTCTGCATGATATGCAAAAATCTTATAAAAAGAAAAACACTAAATTCACCAAAAATAAACATTTGCATAAGATTGTAAGGCCAAGGAATTGTAAACCTGGAATATGGGGGATAGAGAAGAAGGTCAAATACAGGCAGCGGAGATGAGATTCCTGAGGAGCACGGTGGGAAAGACAAGAAGAGACAGGATTAGAAATACAAACATTAGAGAAATGCTTGGTGTGGAGAAGCTAGGGGACAGAATGGGAAAAACAAGGCTGAGATGGTTTGGAAACATGAAACGGATGACGGAAGAGAGAATGCCCAGGAGAATATATGAAAAAATGATCGAAGGAAGAAGAAGACGGGGAAGACCAAGAAAGAGATGGAAGGAAAAGATTGCTGAAGACTTACAGAAGAGAGGAGATAACTGGGAGCAAGTAGAGGAAGTACGATTGTCGGAAGATAGGAAGAGGCGGAAAAATTTGGTTGTGAAACCCAAGCTGACCCTGCCAGAAGCAGGAAACGGCAATGGATGATGATGATGATGATGATGATGATGATGATGATGATGATGATGATGATGATGATGTAAGGCCAAGGGAAATGACTCATACAGCAAAACGAACATTGGGTCTGCTTTGTCGGCTTATGAGGACAAAGTATCGGTAAAGCAGGTGACCTGGGTATATTGGGCAACCCACCAATCCCCTCACGTAAGATTGTATGTGTTGGGGCCAACATGTCTATAGCCTTCATAGACATGTTGGTACCCGACACTTTGTTCCCCGATCAAGGGCTCGCCCGCCTGTCGGGAGACATGGCTGAAGTGTGGTAGGGCCTCCACACAGTGGATGGACAAAACACTGATATTGAAATTAAAAATCAAACCCGGTTTGTGATTGGTTTTTGGTTGGGCTCTGCGGGGAATACTTTTTAGGTTTGGGGCCGGTTACAGGTATATCAGGTAATGAAATAAATAAGAATCACTATTTAACAAATGTTAAAAAATTAAAAGAAGGGGAGGGGGGTGCTTTTTTGTGTGGCAAATTTGACACTTAAAACTGTATGACATGCCTCAAAGATGTTTTATGTATAAATAATATTCACCCCCCCCCCCCCCAGCCTTCTTGTGAGATGCAATGCAACAGGTTGTCAAAAAAGAACGGACAAGAAAAAATTTGTTCTTTCTAATTACAGTAGAACCGCCTTCGCTTTCCTACGTTTTTTTTTACGTTTATATGTTTTGTTTTACGAGGTCCCAGCAAAGCCTTATGGCATTTATACATAAATTATTTATTTCATACGTTTCCCAATATTACGTTTTTTGCGTTTAATGCATTCCAAAAATCATTCTGTCAGGATAATCTGATCCAATAGTACGTTTTCAGTTTTGTTCAAGCGTGACCACGTTAGTAATTCATTCGTCGTCATTTATTCATCCCAGTTCTGCGAAGGCCCCCCCCACCCCCTTCCCTCGCTCAACACAATGAAACCCAGCAGACAGTGAGTGCCTTGACCTTGATCAGCTGCATCTCGTTCCCCCAGCAAGGGAGGAGGCGGGGGGGGGGGGGGGGGGGAGGCTCTGAAAGGGTCGTTTTATCTACGATTTAGGTTGCTGGCAATGAGGTTCTTTACCGCAATAACAAACCCTGTTCCAGTGGTCCTCTTTACAAAAGGCTTATTGACATTGTCAAACAACAGAGTTAACTAAACATACATTGCCCTCCCATTGGACTACTTTTATTGTACAAGTAACCCAAGAAAGCAATATTTTTTTACCCACTATTGTTTTTTAAAAATGTCAGATCAAGTCATCACAGCCTAGCCTAGCTGCGTGACCTTGGTCGCCGAGCCTCGCTTACGACTCTTTCTCAGATAAACGTAGTGTCGGGGGGGGGGGGGGGGGGGGGGTTATGTCAACAAGAGCGGCTTGTACTTTGAATGCATTCTTACTGGTACGCAGAGTCTAAATTTAAACCCCCGCTCCAACAACCAGGGACACAACGATTTCCCGCTCGTAACGACAATTTATATTAGTCTCATCTTTTTTACCATTAAAACAATGTTAAATTTTCCCGCGTTAACGTTGCTGAAACAAAGAATACACAACGATTTTCCGCTTTGAACGTTGAAATAAAAAGTCCCTTGTGCCTTACTGCATTGCTTATTACCCTCATACGATTTCAAACAAGTTCAAATTCAAAAGTGTGTTTATACGTATGCAATGTACATTGTTTACGTACGGAGTTACTACCTGCTGTCGGACTGACTCACGGCCAGCCGGCTGACAGTCGACACCATTAGAGCTGCAAGGGAAGGGGGAAGGAGTGAGCTATACAGCTGCAGCGTCATTGAGAGAGACCGCACTAGTGGCGTGGCGTGGCTAGCAGCCGACTGCGTATACTCGTAGACAGGAAAAGGGAGCCCAAAAATAATACAAAACACTGCTCTCCTGTCTTTGCGTGAGGCCTAAGCTTTTTATATGTATAAAACGTTCGTTATTTTACACCTTTGGAGTTTTGGTAGGCCTATACATTTACGAGAACGAAACACTGACGTTATTTGTTCAACTATCGAGCACTCTCAAGCACGCACGCCTGGGGCCTGACGGTGTAGGAGGGGAGGGCAACGGGCACTCCTTACCAACCCGCCTCTCCCCCCCCCCCTCCCTCGCGATCACAAACGGCTCGTTGCGAAGAAACACCCCCACTTGTGCGGTATAGTCACGTTCTAGTAAACAGTCCTTTCAATGACAATTCATTTTTTCAATTTTTTGTTGCATCCCTCGTTCGAACGATTTCCCACTTACAAGAGTTTGTTTATCCAGTCCCCTAAAAATTGTTGAGCAGGGTTCCACTGCAATTCCTTTGTCATATCCTAGGGTTGTGTTAGAGATGTATGAAGAGACAAATTTGAAGTATTTCAATAGTGCGTTTTTCCCGTTACCACGGTTTTTTGTCTCGGGTCCCTCGAAAACGTACAAAGGAGGTTTTACTGTATCTTCAGTTGTCAGATATGGCAGTTCAGTTACACTTACAAAACTATTAACGATCCTTTAAATAAGTTACTACTGGACACTTTTTGGGTACTAAGACTAAAAACATTACCAACAAAAATTTGAAGTACTCGCAAAAGCCCGATTTGGGTTTTAAAAGACCCGAATTTTGGGTAGCCTATGTAGGCCTACAACTACTCGAAAGTCGAAACTATCTGAAATTTTGGCTCCCCGCAGACCCCTAATTTTTGGTTAATCAACGTTATACCTAATAAAAACTAACTTTACCTAAATATAAAATTATAGGTGTAGAACCTAAAGGCTTGATGCAGACTGACGTTATGAGAGTAAAAGTGTCATACTTTGAGTAATGTTGGCCCAGGTGTTATTCCAGTTGGTGCGACCAGATAGTGTGTACATAGTGATAGGACGGCCATTGGCTGCGCCATCCGTCCACTGAATAGTTGCAGAAGTTTTGGACACTTGAACCACTTGAACTCCACCTGGAAGATAAAACATGATGGGCAGTCACATTCAGCCACACGTTGTGCGGGGCCCCATTTACGGTATTTTAAAGAACAGATAAATAATTATTAAGATAATATCGCTATTTAAGGACACACTTGGCAACAAGGATATGTAGGGCCCGGTATTAAGACGGCCCGCTAAATATTTATTCCGGGACAAAATTGTTTTCTTTGCATGGAAACCACCGTCAGAAGGGTGGTAAGTTAGCACCAAACTAAATGTTTAGCCGCCCGTTCAAATCCCAAGCATGAGTCTGAGCATCATAGTAATATGACAAGCAGAGCTACTCTCTACCACGTGCCCCCACAGTTGCTCTTACCGGGCGGTCCCGGTGGCCCCTCCACAATCACGGATGTCCGACTGGAAATCCTTCCCACTGCACTCTTGATAATACACTCGTAGTCTCCGGCTTCGGCAAACGTCGTGTTCTTGACCCCCAGCACGCCGCCGTCGATATTCTGAGCAAAATAACACACGTGACTTTCGATACATTTCCCTCTTTCAATTACATGTTGGTAAAAGTAACACAATGGCAACGAACATCTAGCACAGATTCATTCAAGTTTAGAAATAAAGAAATGTTCACAAGTGGCATGTTAGAGTGGTGGGACTTGGGAGTACTATTTCATACACAATAATACATTCCACGGTCAAAGACAGGGATGCCGTTTTTATGGATATTTAGGGCGGAAAACGGATCAAAGGATTTAACTAGCTATTCACGGATATTTTGTTATGTTCAAGTCTTTGCTATTTTCGTATTTAATATTGAAGGCTATGCACTAATTGATTCATATTTCAGTTAACAGATTCAAAATAGCATGACAGGGAGTTGTTGGCAATATCGGAAGCCCTCAAGATGGTAAAAGACTACCCAAAGAAACAATTACGTAGTGATATTATCTGACTCCAGAGCTGCAATACAAGCATTGGCAAATAGAGAAGAGGTAGATCCAGGGATAAAAAATTGTAAAGTCCAACCACTGTGACCGAAGAATGAAGGCAAGGAAGTAGAACAGGGTGGTAAAATGACTCAAAGCCAAAAAGCCTTATCGTATACGGGGGTAAAATCTCATATCTCATCATCCGCAAAGAGAATGGTGAGAAAACAATGGGAGCATGATGCCAAGGATAAGCCGTAGCAAAGTAGTGACATGAAAAGCAAAGCCACCAAGTCATGGCAACAGAAGGGTCTTAACAGCACAGTTCAGACTTGAGACGGGACAAGACTTGCTGAGTAAACACCTGCATATAGAATGGGAATGGTACAGACCAGCTTGTGTAGCTTGTGTGGAAAGGAAGAGCAGAACAGACACCATCTTTTCAAGTGTGAAGCAACTAGGGGAGAATATCACGCATGCGCTCTCTAGCGCTAGCCTGTGATTGGCTCGTTTCCGTGCAATATTTCCGTGAATTTGATCGCCATATCGATAGTCGTAAAACGTTTGGAAACTTTAGGCTTCCGTCATTTCTCACGTGAAGAATGATGAAAGTGTGAACACTTTGGCTTGGCCATGCCGATTCGTATTTTTGTTGTTTGAACTCGAACTTGTGAACAAAACGAAGCGACGCAAAGGTGAACATGAGCATTATTTGGTAAATCTTGCTGCAAAAGAACTAGAGGACGAGGTTGAAGAAAGTGAGCCTAGGCCTAGGCCTACACCAGCCCCAGCTGTTCCAGTGGACCTAGCCCTAGCCCTGGCCCGTCTAGACCTAGGCCTAGGTCCTACAGCTTTTTTTCAAACACTTGTGGCATACGTCTATAGGCCCCGAAAGAAGTGACTATGATGAGTCTAGCAGTGGGGCTATACATGAACTTACACAGACACCCACTAGGCCTAGGCCTAGGCCCCCTAGCACTGGACCTAACAATGAGCTTGAACTTGAAACTGGAGCTTGAACTTGAAAATAAATAATATTCCTAGGTTTGGTTCGGTTTTAGGTTCGAAGTTCGAAATTTTCCTCAAGGTTCGGTTCGGGAAAAAAATCTAGGTTTGCACACCCCTAGAGAATAGACGCAATGCCAGACAGTATGAGGCATGCACAAAGGGAATCTTGTCTCTATCGGATTACACGATAACGCATGATGGCCATATAGGTCCAGTGTGGGCGTAAGAGAAGAAGAAAATTAACTAAATGTCATATCATATCCATGAAAACATTGATGATCCCCTTACCACTCGCACATGGATGGAGTCAGTGTCTCGAATACGCAGTCCATTGTGTGTCCAGATATATGCAACGTCCAGTAATTCCTCCGAGTAAGCTTGACATCGCAGCTCGAAATCATGCTGCACTGGTGTAACAATGCGCGGAGTCATCTGCTGAACAAATCTGGGCCCCTCTGCAACATCACACCAACGGTATGTTTACTTATTATTTGTTAATATTTGCACATGGCAAGACATCTTAAATTATTGTTTCATAGTTTAATAATCCGAAAGGAAATCTGGCTCATGGAACACCTGGGCCCCCATTTCAGTACGTTATCAGGTGCACGATGCAACAGGTTGCAACTAGCATATGACGCAAAAAGGGTCACCATTATTAATTCTTGGCAGTCGGGTGTCGCCGTATCCATTGTTCATTAAAAACTGACAAAGAACCAGGAATAAGGCCTAATAATGCCAAGAATTAATAATAGTGACTTGGGCCGTGAAAGCCTAAAACAAATTTTAGCTTTACAACCGCCTAAAACTGTACTGGGATGAGGACCCTGGTGATCTTCCTAACAAATGAATTATATAAACATCAATACATAATTAATTAATTAAATGTGAGGTGACCTAATTAACACAATAGTAACAGACACATGAATCCATAAAGGAATAAGGTAAGGCCTACCGCCTACATAATGTAACACTTACACAGTCACTATTACGGAATAAGGTTAGGCCTACCGTCTACATAGTTTAACACTTACACAGTCAATATTACGGAATAAGGTTAGGCCTACTGCCTACGTAGAAGAACCGAAGACTTACGCAGCACTATTAGTTTGTGTAAGGTTAAGCCTACCGCCTACACAGAAGTACCGGTAATGTGACTTACGCAGCACTATTAGTTTGTGTAAGGTTAAGCCTACCGCCTACACAGAAGTACCGGTAATGTGACTTACGCAGCACTATTAGTTTGTGTAAGGTTAAGCCTACCGCCTACACAGAAGTACCGGTAATGTGACTTACGCAGCACTATTAGTTTGTGTAAGGTTAAGCCTACCGCCTACACAGAAGTACCGGTAATGTGACTTACGCAGCACTATTAGTTTGTGTAAGGTTAAGCCTACAGCCTTCACAGACTTACGCAGCACTATTAGTTTGTGTAAGGTTAAGCCTACAGCCTTCACAGACTTACGCAGCACTATTAGTTTGTGTAAGGTTAAGCCTACAGCCTTCACAGACTTACGCAGCACTATTAGTTTGTGTAAGGTTCACAGACTTACGCAGCACTATTAGTCTCCCACTGCTCACGTCCGTCCCGTACATGTTCTCGGCAATGCACGAGTAGATACCGTCGTCATCTCTCGACACCGGGCTTATCATCAGGTTCCCATTCTCCAGCAGTCTCCTCCGTCCACCAGATCCGATGGTGTTCGCGCCTTTCTTCCACGTGAACTTGGGCCGAGGGGCGGCCTCGGGGCTGCACAGTATCGTGATGTTACCCCCCTCGGCAGCGTAGGTCTCCGCTTCCAGGGGACGCTTCTTGAACGACGGTTTCAGAGCTGGAAATAAGAACATGTTGCATACGTTCAGATCTGGCGCTAGAAATACATGCGTTCGGAAGAAACTTCAGGGGGCCTATTCTGTAACTTTCTATCGTATATCCTGCAATGAAGTCTGCCTGAATTCGGACCTTTTCAACCAATATCACATTACTTACTAGGGCCCTACATAGAAAGTTTGAATTCAGGCAGAATTAATTTCAGGATATACAATAACGAAGTTACAGAATAGGGCCCTAGGATCCCTATTCTGTACAATTTTTTATACACAAATGAATTTTGCCTGAATTCGAACTTGTTCGTTCAACTGCGATTACATAAGGTTTTTTATGCTCGTTTCGACTGCAATCATTTTTGTGGGTCCCGCTTTCATTTCAGGCTCTCATTTCGGGCTGATATGAGTCAATTGTCTGAAACGGGATTTTTTTTAATGTCGGAATAAAAATATCCGTAACATTGGGCATAGAAAATAACTGTTAACGTTCCTAACTACATTCAATAATTATATACCAATAATGATTGGAAACAACAATAAACGTGTAGACTTTTCATTTAAGGCAGAACTTTTGGATTATTCGAAAATCCTAGCAGTTAGAGAGATATTCTGTTTACGTTCCAAACCATATTCAATAATTATATACCAATAATGATTGAAAACAACAATAAACGTGTAGACTTTTCATTTGAGACAATTTGGATTATTCAAAATCCTAGCAGTTAGAGAGATATTATGCCCACCTGCATAAATTACAAATAAAGCCAAGGCCTATTATGACAATACGACAGTCAGTATTAAACTAGCCTCATACCTATCAATTCACTGTAAAGACAGGATAAGATATTGGCGTATAGGCCTAGGCTTTACCTTCTATGCTCCTAGGACATAGAGAAGTTCCTAGGGCATTCTAGGTTGTTTCTCGTGATCTATAAACACGTTTATTCAATAGTGTAGGTTTATGTTTCTTTGATTTCAACCATGTTCCAGTGACCACGGTCCTCTAAATTGCTCTGAATCTGATCAAGGTCCACTAAATCCCCTGGCGAAGTGTCGTCCAACTCCAAAACAAGGTCATCTAACCCATTTCTACAATGTTAAAAATCACATGTTATTCAAATGGGAGAATCATTCAGAAAAACAAATGAATTGATCTGTCAAAACAAATGATGGGCCAAAAAGGCAAAATAACAATTTGTAATGAGATTTTGTCTTCACATTCTATATATATTTTCAAAGTAAATACTTTACGCATAAGTTCACATTATTGGTGAGGATTATTTAAATAATAATGCAATTTTTGTAGTTGGATCCAAAATGGCGATTTTGGATCTCATTCAATGACCTGACTTCACGCATGCTGCGTGCACGCTACTGGCGATCTAGTTGACCTTGAATCTGATAGCAGAATTCCGTATCCACCGCCATCTAAATGACATTGGTTGTTTCCGATTGGCTTAAGGCTATTCCTCCCCTTCGCAGACAGTCTTGAAACATTTTTTTTTTACAAGCTACAACAACAAAATATCTTTACCCGAGTCACCCCGAGTATGACCAGAAGAAAATAAAAGTAAAAACATGTTGTTTTTACGCGTACCGGCCGTATACACTCCCAACTTTACGGTGCTGGCTCCACGGTTACAAAATACTAAATGTGACGTTTTAAATATTTTTCTCGATTTGAAATACTTATGAAATAATGACTATGAAATTACATGGCTGTAGCATAAACAGGGACTAAACTACAACAATTTTTGTGTACCGATAAATAAACGAGTAAAAATTGGAAATATTTGATTAACAATGTATGCGGAAAGAACTGAAACCCATGCCTCAAACTTCTTAGTCATTGTAAGGCATCCTTTACATATAATTAAGAATTGACTTGGAGCCTCCAGCACTGTTATTCATCAAAATGTCAGAGAGCAAAAAAGTACGTATTAGGTGACGCTAGAGGAGCGAGCGACACGAACTTGCTCGCACAGTGTCTGTAACTCGACTACCCAGTAACTCGGCTGCCTGCTGATACCTCGGCTCGGCGCGGTGGGGGGGATGTTAGTGTGGTCACATTGCGTCATATATCAACAGCTGATAATGATTAAACAATGTGCATATTTGATAGCGGGCTGGAATGGCCTTAAGGAGGGACAACACTGAAATTTCTAACTTCTAAAGTTTCTATCAGAATTAGATGTGTTTTGGTATGTGCATTTATCAATGGCTGAGATATTAATAACAACAAAAAATTTTTTAAAAAAATTAAAAATGGCAATGTTATTAATTTCTTAATTGTTGATTCAACAATGAATTAGCCAGGACATTTTCACATGAGCACCAAACACCATAATTGATGTATATATTTTTTTGTGTGAAGCTTAATAACCATTTGAGGTACACACGGATGGATTATTTTTTTAGATTTCAAGTACAGGAACAAATTATTTTTTACTTATAACAATTATTTAGATTCTTCGATTTCCATTGCACATTAAAGTTTAGGATTTTTTTATTTTTATTCTACCAAAGGTAATAATTATTCCATCCGTTGGGACCTTCCTTTATTATTAAAGAATATTCACAGAAAATTTTACTTTGATTGCTCAAATATTGTAGACACTAAAATGTCCCACCTCCTGAAGAATGTAAAAAAAAAGTTATCCCAGAAATGACTGTCAAAGTTTAGAAAGTTGTGAAATGATCATAGAAATCGAGTTCAAACAAACTCAAAAACAGATATCAATAATGAAATGTAAGTATTGTGAGTTAAATCTTAGGTTAAGAACACAACATAATATTTGATTAAAAAAAAAAAAAAATGCAAAAAACGAGATTTTATTCAGAATTTCAGTGTTGTCCCTCCTTAAAGCCTCGGTGGCTCGACTGCTTTGCGATGTCTTCCCAAAGCCTAACATACCCATTTCAGGTAATGTTTTAGAATCGTTTTGTCCATCTTTGGCTACTACTGAAACGGGCAAATATTTTCTGCCTGCAATGAATTCGGTCGCTTTAATTTCAGGCAGAAATAGGAAAGTTACCGAATAGGGGTTCAGGGGTGAAGAGCATCAACAATGCTGGATACAAAAAGAAGGGGAAGAGACTTTATTATTTCTAAGTCTAGGTTTATCAATAAAGGCACATCAATCATTTCGATCGATCGATCATTTGTGCTTCCAAGATTATTTAGTTACATTCTATAACTTAAATCACATTATTTTCTGGCTTTGTTTTCAAAGCAACCAGAGCAAGGTAAAAATAAATTCTGTTGCAATGCCTAGCTGCCATCGAAGCTTAGGGCATTTGGATAAAGAGGGGTCCAGCATTCTTAAAAAATACATTGTGAGGCAGAAAGCAACAACTGATATATGAGATAAACATGATAAATGAGCTTCAAATCAACAATTCTTAGCAACCTTTTCCAAAAGTTTAAATGAATAAGGTAGTAAAGTAGTAGATTGCATGCATGTACGTATTACAGTCCAGCCCACTTATAATGAACTTGAAGGGAGCTGATTTTTACTTTGTTAAAACAGAACCAATTTGCATGTAATTTTGTCGAGGATGAATCAAAATTACTTTGTTAAATCCAGAATTTAAAGACAGTTCTTTAAAAGTGTGAAGTGTATTTAAAAGTAGGGATGTCATAGGGTACCCGGATCCAGAAATTACCCGAATCCATTTTTAGGATCCGGATCCTTATCGGGTAGTATTATTTGTAAAAAAAAAAAAAAAAAAAAAAATACGCGACGATATTTCTGCGGCTACTTTCCTTGAAGCTACAGTGAAATTCCTGCTTGTGGGCGTGGCCAGCTGGTCGCTGGTTAGTACGCTCTGTCCTTACTGCGGGCGAGTTCTGTGATGCCATACACACCCCTCTCCCCCAACCCCTCGCCATTTCTGCGCGCACAGAGCCTAACCCACACAGCGGCCGGCAGCTGACACGGACAGAGAACGACCTTCAACCGCGTGGTTTCGGGGGGGGGGGGGGGGGGACCCGGTGTAACCAAGATAAGATGACATAATTTAGGCTGTCAGGATTCGGGTAACCCGGTTCTTGGAAGGTCTGGAACCGGATCCGAATTTTCCTACCCTATGACATCCCTATTTAAAAGTAAAGTGTTAAAGTGTAAAGTTAAAGTGTAAAGTTGTTAAGTGTGACTGTATTTATAATTTAAGATAATGTAGCTAACGAGAATACTTACAGAGGACCCTTAGTTGCGCAGACGAATATTTAGTTTTGAGCTGGTTGCGTGCTCCACATTGATAGGTAGCCTGGTCCCGCTCTCGGTCAAGGTTCTTGATAGTGAACACGTTGTCAACGATCTTGTAACGCTCACGATCGGTCCCCTCTAGTTTGTCTTGCTCCAGCACTTCACCGTTCCGGAGCCAAGTGTAGTTGACGTCGGGGATCCCGAACGCTTCACACGTCCAGGTAAGCTCTCCGTCGTTGTCCATGTGTTTGTCCACCAGGGGAATGGTGAAGTTAGGCTCGGCTGGAAACAACATTTTACATAACTTAGAAACTGCTTATGTATCGATCGAACAAAAATAATTACGGCTGCCGAACGATCTCGATAATTTGATACGATGGACCTGACTAGGATACCAAGAAGAGAGTTTGAACAACAACAACAACAAGAAGTAGTAGTAGTAGTAGTAGTAGTAGTAGTAGTAGTAGTAGTAGTCAGTGGCATAACTAGGAATTATTTCGGGGGGGGGGGGGGGGGGTTAATTAGGGAAAAGTGAGATGAGGGGACCGAAAGGGATCTGGGGCGAGCCGCCGGAGGCCATTTCGCCAAAGGCGAAATTTTTTTTCACTTTTATAATTAATTATTTCTTAATTATTTCAATCCCTACAATGGCCCCTTCCTTTTGTATGAACTTGATGCTGCCTTAAGTCGGCTTAAATATAAAAAAATCCCCTGGAATAGACCTAATACACCCGGAATTTCTGAAGAATCTTGGGAGACATGGAAAGGAAACAATCTTGAGGCTTTGTAATGAAACATGGGAAGGAAATATACCTGATAGCTGGAGAAAAGCAGAAGTGATCCCCATACTGAAGAAGGGTAAGGACAGTAGCAAGATTGAAAGTTACAGACCCATTTCACTTACTAGCATGACTGCAAAAGTAATGGAACATATGGTAAACTTCAGATTGAACAACTATCTGGAATCTAAGGAGTTGCTGTCACCACATCAAGCTGGATTCCGTAACAATCGCAGCACTGTCGACCAGATAGCATATCTAATGCAGGATGTGAAGGAAGGTTTTAATAAATTATTATCAACCCTGGCAGTACTGGTAGACTTCAAAGCAGCATTTGACAAAGTATGGCGAGGCAAACTACTACAGAAAATGTATAACATACAAATACCAGAAAATATATATGGATGGACAAAGAACTTCATAAGCCAACAATTTATTAGGGTTAGGTACAACAACAAGAGATCAAAGTTCAGACAAACAAGGGCAGGAGTCCCTCAAGGTGCAGTATTGAGCCCAGCCCAATCCTCTTCAATATACTAATGAATGACCTGGCAGAGTATATTCAAACAAGAAGTAAAGTGAAGGTGAAAATATATGCGGACGATGTTGTAATGTGGTACTGTGGAAGAGACTAGGATGAAATCGAGAAAGAGATGAACAAAGCACTGAAGGCATTGGAAGAATGGTCAACACTCAACGGAATGGTAGTGAATGAACAGAAGACAGTGTACGACTACTACACAACTAGGCATTCGATCCCCAATTTTCAACTTAAATATGCAGAAACAACTCTTAAAAAGGAAGACAATCCTACATACTTCGGAATGACATTAGATCAAAAAATGAAAGGGACAAATCAAATAGAAAAGATGTGTGCTGCAGGTAAAAGAAGGCTGAATTTAATCAAGAGAGTGGCAGGAGTGCAATGGGGAGCAAATGAGGAGACACTAAACACCACGTATAAGACATACGTTAGACCACTCCTGGAATATGGTAGTTCACTACTTATTACAGCTTCAAAAGGAACAAAGGAGAAACTGGACAGGGTACAAAACCAAGCCCTACGGATAATCACAGGTGGTGTGAGGACAACCCCAATTGCAGCAATGGAAGCAAAAACAAACATCCCACCTCTGGAGGCAAGGCGAAACAGAGCGGCAGTACACCTACACGAGAAGCTAATACGGATGGACAGCACAGTATGGGACAGGGAACCTTATGAACATCTAAAGACCCAAAAAACATTCATCACAGTTGTGGAAGAGGTAAAGAAGGACCTAATTGGACACTTACAGCACACAACTAGAGAGAATATCCCACTACCCAACATAAATATCGCCATACTAGATGTCCCCCATGAACTGACTGTGGTAGGATTGAACAAGACAAAGGCAGCATACACAGGGGAGGAAATGAGAAGATTGGCGACAATGCATATCCATAAATACTACCCAGAGAACGAGTGGCTACATGTCTATACAGATGGTTCGGCAACACCAGGGGAAGGTCAGGCAGGTGCTGGAATATATTGCAGAGAGTTCGAAGAGTCCCATCCTGCTGGAGAGAATGGTAGTAATTATGATGGCGAGCTGACGGCAATAGGTAAAGCCCTACATAAAGTAAAAGACTGTAGCTACGATAGGATTGTCATACTAACGGACTCAAAAGCAGCTATACAAGCCATAGCCAGCAAGAAAGAAGTGGACTCTGAGGTAAAACATTGTAAACTACAAAATCTAAGACTACAAAATAAAAACAAACTGATAACTCTACAATGGATACCATCACACTGCAGCATATACGGAAACGATAAGGCCGACTATCTGGCCAAACGAGGAGCCAGAATGCCGCAACTGCCAAAACCTTTAACCCTCGAGTCTATGAAAGCACATGTAAATGCTGCAGCCACTAAGAAGATCAGGCAGGACTGGGTAAAAAAAGGTAGAAACAAGCCATGGCAGGAATATACCATGAGTTCAAAAAGGCCCACCAACCATCTTCCACGGCAAATTGAAACGGCCCAGTTCAGGCTTAAAACGCAGCACGATCTTCTAGGGAAGCATCTCCACCGAATAGGAGTGTTTGAGACGAGTACCTGCAAGCTGTGTGGAAATGGGGAGCAGGATAGGAGCCACCTGTTTGTATGTCCAAAACTGGCAGGCAAACGTGACGCAATGCCGAGCGGCATGAAGAGGGTGGAGAAAGAAGCGTGTCTCTACTGGTTGACCAGATCCAGCATGATGGCATAATAGCCAAATGTGGGCATTTAAGAAGAAGAAGAAGATAATTATTTCTTGCTTTTTTGACTCAAAGAATACTACTCGAACCACTACTCGTTTGTTTGTATTATATTCAAGTTACAGTGTTACAGTAGGTATTAATTATAGTTCTAAATAAGAATTGCATAGAAATTGTGTCTTTAATGTTTTATGGTTGTTCAATCAATATAATCTCAACATGAAGTGAAACATTGTGGTCACAAGTCACATACATTTAAACTTTAATTCACATACCGTGATATTGTAATATTAGATTAATGCATTTTTATTCATAGGAACCCTCACTTTTACTGGTTTAAGCAAAAGGTATATTAGTTTTAGATGAACACATAAATATAATTGAATTATTGAAAGAAATTATACATCTTATCTAAGTGAAGTGGTATGATAAATATAATGAAAATGTTATTTGTAGAGATTGTTATACACTACAGTACTGTTATAAAACCGAGCCGGGCCGGAGCATTGGATATATTATTTTCATTCGTAAATTCGTTCTTACCGATCGGTCTCTGAAACGATTCTAAAACCAAAGATATGTTTGAAGAGCCCTTAAAAAACGTCGATTAGGGATCTAATCCAAATTTTATTATTAGGACTTTATTTACATCGGAATACAAATTCCACTAGTGCAAATTCAATATAGACATAGGTACGCAAAGTCTATATTGTACAAGCTTACAAAGTGCAAACATATAATTTTATTTTATTTTAAATATTGTGTAAACAATAAACGTGCAAGGTAACACAAATTAATTAAAGTACTGAATTAAGAAATACTGTTTTTTACGTCATTATTTGAAACTATTCGTGGAGAAAATTATTCGATATTCGATCTTTTTTCGTTTGAACATTCGAAATTCGCTTCGAAGTGAAAAATCACTATTCGCACAGGCCTAATTGTTACGTGAGTAGCGGGCGCTGGCCGTACAGAAAGCGAGTTGCTCAGCCGGCCGGCAGCTGATGTCTCATTGATTGACCAGCGGTCGGGAGTCGGTTGTGCTCACACTCGTTCTGTCAGTCTGTCACACGTTCATGTCACTCACAACATCGCCGTTTTGTATGGATATTTTAAATTTTGAATAATACAACACAGAAATGGACATACATAGTACGACATTTCAAAGTTAAAATATTAACGTAATATTGTTTATAATGAATGGCCCCCGGCTGATCTAGAAATCCTAAAAACTAACGATAAAAGTTCGGATATCGATATATCACTTGAAAGCTTCGATATTGCGATGTCTTCCCTTGATATCGACACATTTTTTTTTACCATTGAGCAGCCCTAAAAATAATACATTATATAATCTCTTTAAGAAGTTTTCTTCAGGGCAGGAAGGAAACGTGTTAATGTAGGCCTACACAAATATTCTTAGAACTAAATACTCAAATTGATTTATAAATGCTAAATCATGCAAATTTTGGGTAAATTAATGAATGCTATAAAACCCATGGGTATTGAACGCACCTTGTATACTGAGCATGACGCTGTTTTCAATGGCTGCTCGTATGTTGTGTGCCCGACATACATACTCGCCCTGGTCTTCCACCTGGACATGGTGCAATACCAGGACACGGTTATAGCTGGTTAACTCTGCACCCCTGGGCAGGTTGGCCCCTCGCCGGGTCCAGTTATAAGATGGTACGGGACTGGAAACAAACGACACTACACTCTGTATACTGCACGCACACGCACTTAATACATGACATACTAAACATAGCTGGTTAACTCTGCACCCCTGGGCAGGTTGGCCCCTCGCCGGGTCCAGTTATAAGATGGTACGGGACTGGAAACACACGACACTACACTCTGTATACTGCACGCACACGCACTAAATACATGACATACTAAACATAGCTGGTTAACTCTGCACCCCTGGGCAGGTTGGCCCCTCGCCGGGTCCAGTTATAAGATGGTACGGGACTGGAAACACACGACACTACACTCTGTATACTGCACGCACACGCACTAAATACATGACATACTAAACATAGCTGGTTAACTCTGCACCCCTGGGCAGGTTGGCCCCTCGCCGGGTCCAGTTATAAGATGGTACGGGACTGGAAACACACGACACTACACTCTGTATACTGCACGCACACGCACTAAATACATGACATACTAAACATAGCTGGTTAACTCTGCACCCCTGGGCAGGTTGGCCCCTCGCCGGGTCCAGTTATAAGATGGTACGGGACTGGAAACACACGACACTACACTCTGTATACTGCACGCACACGCACTAAATACATGACGTACTAAACATAGCTGGTTAACTCTGCACCCCTGGGCAGGTTGGCCCCTCGCCGGGTCCAGTTATAAGATGGTACGGGACTGGAAACACACGACACTACACTCTGTATACTGCACGCACACGCACTAAATACATAACATACTAAACATAGCTGGTTAACTCTGCACCCCTGGGCAGGTTGGCCCCTCGCCGGGTCCAGTTATAAGATGGTACGGGACTGGAAACACACGACACTACACTCTGTATACTGCACGCACACGCACTAAATACATAACATACTAAACATAGCTGGTTAACTCTGCACCCCTGGGCAGGTTGGCCCCTCGCCGGGTCCAGTTATAAGATGGTACGGGACTGGAAACACACGACACTACACTCTGTATACTGCACGCACACGCACTAAATACATAACATACTAAACATAGCTGGTTAACTCTGCACCCCTGGGCAGGTTGGCCCCTCGCCGGGTCCAGTTATAAGATGGTACGGGACTGGAAACACACGACACTACACTCTGTATACTGCACGCACACGCACTAAATACATAACATACTAAACATAGCTGGTTAACTCTGCACCCCTGGGCAGGTTGGCCCCTCGCCGGGTCCAGTTATAAGATGGTACGGGACTGGAAACACACGACACTACACTCTGTATACTGCACGCACACGCACTAAATACATAACATAATAAACAATCAAAGGTAAAGTTGGCAACAATTAAACAAATTGAGATTTTAACGATTGATAACTAAAATATGTTACTACTGTACAGAAGTACCTCGATCATTTGAAACTGGATTTGTATGAAAAAGATGTTTTTAAAATAAAAAATCTGAATTCACAAAAAAGCGGCAAAAAGTACGTGTATGCACAAAAATATCCAGACAATGTAAGGATATAAGTATGACTGTTAGTGTTACATTATCTTAATATTTAACTTGCCTATAAAGCCTATTAACAAAATTATACATTTTAAGGCACCAGAACAAAAAACAGTTAAATTCTATTTTCTTTACATCAACAACAATGTTAGAAAATCACACTGTAACAGTTCAAGTTCAGATTAATAACAAAACACTAATTCCCATTTAACAATGAACAATACTTACTAGCCAAATGCAACACATTCTAAGCGTACTTCCTGGCCTGCTACGGGAGCTTCTGGGAATGCTTTTGGAAAGTTGTTAGGAAATTTCAATTGTTGATAATTTGCTGTAATCAAATAAAGCATTATAAATTGTATGGTTTATTAAAGTTTTCCCAGATTTAGAACGATTTAATTTAAATTAAAATTTTATTGTAGGCTTGATCAACAAAGTTGGGAGAATTTTTTCCTAAGATCTGCTATTGTGCACTCAATCCTGCTCAAAGCAAAAAAAAAACCTTTGCTTGCACAGCTCTAGTAAGTATGGATCGTTTTATGGGTCATATGATGAAATCTTAGTTATGTACATTTATCATAAAATTAAAAACCCGGGTAACTTACCAGTAAAACCGCAAGAGGGTAAATTGGTACATTTTTGGTTTTGGAGACATACACATTAATCATATTAGCTTTAGCTTAGTCATATAGTTCATGGGATGACGGTGTGTTTACATTAGAACACTATAAATTCCATCTTGTATGTATTAACTAAATACAAACTTTTTACTTTCTAATACATAATCTATTTTTTATTTTATGGTGAAATAGCCTAATCAAATAGGTCTTAATCAAATCAAATTAGCTATTAGGCTAATGAAATAGAAATACTGGAATAAGTTGAATAACACAAATAGTTCTGTAGCCTAGCCCAAAAGGATAGTCAAACCAAGCAGCATGGCTGCACATTCTTATTAGGTTCATGTGTTGCTCTCTTTGTATAAGGTTGAAAACGTCCAAACAGTCAGAAGGGTGGATGCATAGCGTCCAAAACCAGCGACCAATTGTTTTGTACTGTGCTAGTATGGGAGACACGATGCCTACCTGGATTAGGAGCCAAATCGAATAAAATCCAAATTTGGGAATTTAATTGAACATTGCCGAGGATTGCAAAATCATCAAACCAAAACATCGTCTATGTATCGTAGGCCTACAGTGGGACGTTCCCTGCCGCGTAAGCTGCAGTGTTGAAGCGGGGTAGGTGGGCCGCTGAATGTATGCCACATGTAACACTTGATCGAGACACCCTTGGGATGGAATTAGAGACGGCTAGTTATAAACCCTGGCCGCATGTTTTTGGTTTGGCAGCGTCACGCACTTCGGTGCTCAGCAAAAATGTTGCCTCTATTCCATTTGGGCGCTAATCCTGTGTCCCTTCAGTGTGTGCTAAGTGCTAACACTGCATTAATGACGTGTTTCAAATATGTGGGGAAGTAGGCCTATCTGTTCATATTATGACAAATATTTGAGGGGAATGCTTTTTACCCTACACAAAATTCCTCAAACTTTGAAGTTTGTTTTAAATTCTGTGTGGCCATTTTATACCCACGAAATTTTGCCAAATTATGATATTTTAATTTTACTCATTTTACCATTGTAAGTGAAATTCTTCTATCTGATGCTTATTCACGAAATTAAGAATACATAGTATGATGTTTCAACTGAGAAGTTTTTAACTTAAATCACTTTGAAGTTGAAGTTTGGTTTGAAATTCAAACAGGTTTTCGATTTTCGCACATACTCACAAATCACATGAAACATAGTAATTGTTAAAAAGAAATGTGTTTTTATCGAGGCTATTGTCAATTCAATACATCACTATCTCTAACCATCATAAATAGCAGATGATCATTTGGGACTAGAGAAAAATGATTTTTTTATTGCCTACAATTTGTAGCCTATATGGCAGGCCTGCCGTTTTCACGGATAGTTAGGGTATAAAACGGACTACAGGATTTTTGATATCATTCTCGGATATTTAGATGTTCACGAGTTTCGTGTTAATTTTGAAAAAACCAGCCAAAAATTATATCAGTTTGCGTGAAAAGTATCAATTGCTAAGAAGTCACAAAAATTTCCGATCTCAAGTTTGTCTATGCTAAGAAGGAATGTTGTTGTCGAGTTATTTCACATTGTTTGTAAGTGGGCTAGCTATACTACGTGAACCGACTGTCAGGATAGGCTGTCTGCCATCATGTGACTGTGCGTAAAGACTTTGCGCAGTATACGAGAAAACGAAGCTCCGCGTAAGTCCCTCCCCATCCCCTACACGATCCACAGCCTAGCCTGTTGAAACAAGCAAGAGTGTCGTCTACGCCCGGTATCTTTGTCCTTGTCCGGCAGTACACGCCTTCCTACTAGAGGTGTGCGAGTACTCGAAATTTCGAGTTCGAATCGAATATGTAAAATGTTCAAACTCGATTCGAAAATAAAATAGTGTTATTCGAATCCATTCGAATACTTGATCGACTGCGCTGATTGAGTGCGCTGCTGTGTATGGCCCCCCCATAGATAGTGTTGCAGTTATCCGTCAACTAGAGAGTGGGTTACACACAATAAAGGCTCTTTACCTTCAACCAACGGCCGGATCATAGGAAGCAATGGATCGATTTGTGTTTCGTACCGCGTCCCGGCCATACGACATTCCCGATCACGACTACGTGGATGTTTCGTGAGCCGTGGTCGAATTAGTTTTTGATTTCGTACGCGACCACAGCCTGCACGAACTGACAGGTACGACGCTCCAATTTGTTTTCGAATGGCGACCGTGCAGAGCTTTATGTAGTGTCCTAGGTCTTTCAAGTGATCGCAAAACCTTGTTTTGTTGTGATGTGTTTTGTTGTGTTTTTGTTGTCATTGTGATACTAGTAGGGATGGGACGATTACGATTCCGATTCAACGATTCTACCGATTATTCGGAGAATCGGCGATTATTCGAAGAAAATTGGCCGATTCTAATCGCGTGATTTTGAATTTTCGCGCGCTCGCTAGTGCGCTATCTGTCGTTTTGCGGCAAGCGCTAGAACGTGTAGAAGGCGGTGTACAGAACATTCGACCTATCGATCGATGTATTTGAATCGAATTTTCTTACGTCATCGGCGTGGCGTCTTACTGCAGCTGTTGTCTCGTAATTAATTGTGTCAGTTCTTCAAATTTTTAATGCATTCGTTTCGTAGCAATGTCTGAGTTGTCTGCAAATACAAAATTTAAAAGTGACGTGTGGCGCTATTTCACGATAGATGTAGTCAACAACAGCAAGGCAAAATGTAAGTTTTGCAATTTACTCATTTCGCGTGGTGGTTCTGCAGGAAAGTCGCATACGACGACCAATCTTCACAACCATTTGAACAGATTCCACCAAAAAGACATGTTCAAAAGCCTCAACAATAGCGATAGGCCTAGGCCTAACCCATTGGCCCATCTTCCTAGGCCTGATGACTTCGTCGCCCTTGCCCTAGATGAAGAACTTGTTGATGAGCCTGGGGTCGCGGGTCCCTCTAGGCCTAGGCTTGGAGGATCTGCTGGTCTAGGCCTACGGCGTTTATCATGGCCTGGGCATAGCTCTAGTAGGCCTACGTTAGGCTTAGGCCAAAGTGATGGTTCTTCAACCTCCTCGTTGGATAGGCCTAGTAGCCCTAGGCCTACTTCAGGGCCTAATAGTTTAGTGACTAGGCCTAGTAGTGGTTCAACTTCAATTGAAAGCCTAGAAGATTCAAATGTGTCGAGGCCAAACTCTGCTAGCTCTACAGAAAGCAGCCAGGGGAAAGCAATGACGAAAAAATTGTCTCCAAACCAACCTACTTTAATGTCGGTCATAGAGAGATCAAAAATAATGCCACCATCTCATCAAAGGGCTCAAAATATTACCAAATTAATAGCGGAGATGATTTGCGTTGATTGTCAGCCCTTTTCAGTAGTTGAAAATCCTGGTTTCAAGCGACTTATAAATGATCTTGAACCACGCTATGTGATTGCATCAAGAAAGTCGTTATCAGCGGAAACTATTCCAATGATGTATCAGAAAGTTTCCGCGGAAGTTAGAAAATTGATGATGCTTGCTGAGCATGTAAGCATCACTACCGATATGTGGACGTCCACCTCAAACGCCGACTATTTGAGCATTACGGCTCATTTCATTTCTGCAGATTTCGTCCAGTATCACATCAGTCTTGATGTCATCCCTTTTACTCCTGTCACTCACACTGCTGAGAACATATCTGGATTTATTAGGACAACTTTGGAAGATTGGGATGTATTTGACAAACTGAATTTAATTTAAGAGACAATGCCCGAAATTTTGAAGCTGCTAGGGACAAAGGTAAGGTTTGACAAGTTATTGGTGTCTATTATATTTATTTATCGAACATAAATTAGGCCTAGCCCTACCTGGTTTTTCATGTTGACATATTGGATTAAACTAGGTTTCTCATTTTTCTAGGCTATCTGTGGCATGCACTCAATGTTTGTGTATTTCATTTACTTCCAGGTTCCGTTGACAGCATTCCATGCATCGCACACACCCTACAACTGGTTGTAAAAGATGGCTGCTTTAACAAGAGAGAGTATTCCTCAGTGGTAGCGCTTTGCAGAAAAATCGTTGGCCATTTCAATCATTCCGCAAAGGCAACAAAACTTCTAATATGTGCTCAAAGGTCCCTCGGCATCCCGGAACACAAACTCATACAAGATGAACCGACGAGATGGAACAGTACGTACAGCTTACTTGTTCGGTTAATTGAACAAAGGAAGGCAGTGACGTGCGTAATGCAGGACCTGAAGGTGGGAAATGACTTGACACTCTCATCTTCCAACTGGGCCCTGATTGAGTCATTAGTTGACATTCTCAAGGTCTTCAATGACGTGACAAAAACTGTGAGTTCTAGTGTTGTAACAGTGTCAGAAGTCATACCAATTGTGAATGCTATCAAAGTAGCACTCAAAGAATTGCACTCTGTCCAAGGCACAGGAACCCGGGCAATTATTAATGACATGCTAGTTTCATTGGAAACTAGGTACAGAGGGTACGAAACAAAAAAATGCTACGCAATAGCGACACTGCTAGATCCTAGGTTCAAACTAGGGAAGACGACGGGTACCCGGGTACCCGATACCCGCCCGACGAAGTCGGGTACGGGTTTGTGTTTTCTCTACCCGTTTACCCGACAAAACCCGGTTCCTGAAATTGAGAACCGCGAATTAGCTAAATGTTTAGAATTTGAACTGATTCATCTGTCATTACGTATTTTATTTTTGTGTTTGGCGGTATTTCCCTAAGAAATAGAATCGCGTATATAAATAAACTGTCCACTTTGATAGTTTCTTTTGTTCATGCCGCCCGATTCCCTGTTCATGTAAGCCTGGCCGCCGGCAATCTTTTAGCATGAACTGCTACCCTACAACCCCCCCCCCCCCCCCCCCCCTTTCTCGCTAACAAAGCACACAACCATTCGACACTTCAACGGGCCGGTCTGCCCGTGGCCTTGAGCTTGAGTGGCAGCTGTGACGCATGTTTCATCCCGCTCCGATCCTCGACCCCTTGCGCTGTTGTTACTTTCTCTTGCCATGGGTGTTCAACTTTTCATCACGAAATATAATGAAACATCCTAATCCCTGCTACTACAATACACTATTTGTGGTGCTATTTTCGACGAGAGCGATATTGAGCGGTTGATTTGACACCCCACACGATTTTGTTTGTTTATTAGGCCTAGGCCTACCCGGGTAACCCGCGGGTATAGTGAACGGGTACCCGGGTCGTAAAAAAGTCGGGTTTCGTCATCCCTAGTTCAAACAGAGAATATTTTCAAGTGAGGATGCAGCTGAACGTGCAAAAATACAACTACTACAAGAAATGGAACGTGATAGGCCTACATATGGTTCCAGTGATGAAGTAGGTCTTAATGTGGCAAATGCTCATGCAATGGATGAACAAACAGAGGTTCAGAATTCAAGAAATCCAATCAAATCGCTGTACCGTAAAATGTTAGCAAGTGGATCGAGCACAAGGGTAAGCATTTTGAAGTAGGCCTATGGTAGCTGAGAAATGTAGTCATCATTCATAAAATATACTGTAGGCTACTAGGGCTCCAACTTACATAAAATTATGCCTATCATATTGAAATTATAACACCACTGTTTGGTATTCTGAACTGAAAGTAATTAAATAATTGAGCATTGGCAATTGGCATATATACAAAGATCATACAGTCTGAAACATTTCTCAGCCTCAAACGATAATTCTTATTTTGATTAAGAAAAATTATTTCAACATGTTTGGGCCAAACCATGACACTTGGTATTATTGTTCCAGACCGCGCAACCACGGACGTTGGCAGACGAACTCAACGAGTACTTAACGGAACCACTGCTAGATGACGAAGAAAATGGCCATGAACTTAGTGTCATGGGTTATTGGTCAGGTTCTAAATTCCAATCTTTAAAAAAAATCGCACGGAAATACCTAGGAACAGTCTTTTCGGAAAGGCTTTTTAGCACTTCCGGCATAATCTGTGATCGAAAACGAAGTAGGTTGGACACAGAACGTGTGAGGCAACTTGTGTTTTTGTGCAAGAACTTACCTTTGGTAAAGTACCAGTACTAAATAGTAATAATACAGTTTACTGACTGATTGAAGGTAACAATTATTATACCTATGTTTGCAAAATTGTAAGGCAACTTGTAGGCCTATTACAATTCTAATTACAATACGTACTACAAATAAGTAGGCCTACAATACTTCAATAATAAATAATCATCTCTTAATTCTTATAAGCCTATTTGTTACTCTATGCTACCTCGTACTACCTAATCCTGAATCCTGATACTAGTTTAGTATAGCTTAGACCCGTTTGAATCGAGTTGCACTTTTTTTAATAATCGGTTGAATAATCGTTAATCGGATCGGTTTCTTAATAATCGTAATCGGTAATCGGATCGGCCAATTTAAAGAATCGTCCCATCTCTAGATACTAGGCTATTAGACGCAATCGGCATCCAATTAATATCGAGCAAATCAAGTGTCAACGCTAATATGGACGTGGACGAAGAATCCGTTGACGAACCAGAAGATAGGCCTAGGCCTACGCCTGCAACTGAAACCATCCCAAGAAGTGTAGTGTGGGGTTTTTGTAATAAAGGGGAAAGTGGAAGTGCAAAATGCAACACGTGTGGCAAGAACATAAAGTCCCCGACGAGATGCACCACAGCCATGATGCACCCTAACATTGAAGCCAACTAGGCCTATTTGGATGTAAAGAAACAAAGTGAAGGCATGGCTAAGTCTAGGCCTAGGCCAAATAAGCCATCTGCATCTACCATACCTGCAGGGCGATTCTCTAAGGTCCATGGTAAATTTAATGCCCGTTTTGGACGTTACGAGCCTTACCGCATTGAGTTAGCGATTCTCTACCGTGTTTTATCGACAAAGATCGTTACCACCTACGTTAAAAGTATCGCACTCCATACCCCTGCCTTTAGACGTGCGATAAGAAAATATGGCGGACTTTTCAAACCGTTTCATGTTCACTCCAGCTTTTTAACTAATTGATTATAGAAATTTGTTGTGTGCATCGATACAAATATACGATACGTATTCGTATTTTAAAATATGTGTGTAAATAAGAAAATCTAATTTGTAGGCCTAGTTATGTAACAAAAGTCTAGAAGTAATTTGTATCATAACCCTACTTTCCTAGTTTGGCCGTGCCGTCACGACAAGTCGGGTAGGCCTAGAACCCTAGGCCAAGTTCTAAGTTCAAACACTAGGTTTGTTTGATTTGGCTACACCTTTTATTCTCTTTGCACTCACTCCATGTTATTTCATGGGATAGATGGCCTAAAGTACAAAAGGTGACGGTAAATCAAACGAACCGTAATGCTGCAATAAGTGCAAACAGTGCAGCAGAAGGTGTTCGGAAATCAAACGCACCCAATGGCAAACGTTCCATTTATTCACGCGTTGTCATTAGTTAACTTTCTATGGTGTACACAGCCATCTCGAAAACATACACAAACTAATACATAACAGGCGCTGCTCTGCTGCAACGGCTACGTCCTTTCGATACGGTTATCGAACGTTATGAAATGGTAGTTGGGAATCGCGCGGTAGCTTATCGTGTGGTAGGTTTAACACAAGTGTCGTTAAAGTTAAATTTACCGCGTATCTTAGAGATTCGCCATGCAGATATGTTTACAAAACAACAAAAATACGACAAGAACTGCGAACGGGCTGGAACAGTATTTACATCTCCACGATTACCTTTACGTTTAACCTAAACTTCAAATAATGATGTTAGTTGTTAAATACATAGTCCTTGCTTTCGCACTTGAATGTAGGGTTGCCATTTGTCCAGTTAAACCCGGACATGTCCTCTTTTTTGTATGCTTTTCATGCGTCCGAGCGGCTTTTTAATAAAAGCATGAAATGTGCGGGTTTTGGTTTCACTTCGGCCACATTGCGTCTTTTAAAAAAATGCAGGTGTCATGTTCACCATTCGATTACTCACATTTAGGCCTCAGGTCCCTTACAACACTGCTTTAAGTATAAATGGTATCATTATTTTCAGTGGCATACCGAAGGGAATTTTGGGGCTTCCGCTTAACCCCCCCCCACCCCCCATTAGGCTACCTACAAAAACGATTATTATAATTTTAAAACATGTATATAGAAGCACAGATAACGGATTGTAGGATCAAGCTTATCTACACCAGGCTTTACACCTAATATGGGTTTCACTGCAAGCTGCGATCACCTCAGGCTATGAAAACATATTTCTTTCACTAGCCCACTACAAGCTTATCTACACCAGGCTTTACACCTATTATGGGTTTCACTGCGAGCTGCGATCACCTCAGGCTACGAAAACACATTTCTCTCACTAGCCCACTACAAGCTTATCTACACCAGGCTTTACACCTATTATGGGTTTCACTGCAAGCTGCGATCACCTCAGGCTACGAAAACACATTTCTCTCACTAGCCCACTACAAGCTTATCTACACCAGGCTTTACACCTATTATGGGTTTCACTGCGAGCTGCGATCACCTCAGGCTACGAAAACACATTTCTCTCACTAGCCCACTACAAGCTTATCTACATCAGCCTTTACACCTATTATGGGTTTCACTGCAAGCTGCGATCACCTCAGGCTACGAAAACACATTTCTCTCACAAGCCCACTACAAGCTTATCTACACCAGGCTTTACACCAATTATGGGTTTCACTGCGAGCTGCGATCACCTCAGGCTACGAAAACACATTTCTCTTACTAGCCCACTACAAGCTTATCTACATCAGCCTTTACACCTATCATGGGTTTCACTGCGAGCTGGGCTACGAAAACACATTTATCTCACTAGTCCACTACAAGCTTATCTACATCAGCCTGTACACCTGTTATGGGTTTCACTGCGAGCTGCGATCACCTCAGGCTACGAAAACACAATTCTCTCACTAGCCCGTACACCTATTATGGGTTTCACTGCAAGCTGCGATCACCTCAGGCTACGAAAACACATTTCTCTCACTAGCCCACTACAAGCTTATCTACATCAGCCTTTACACCTATTATGGGTTTCACTGCGAGCTGCGATCACCTCAGGCTACGAAAACACAATTCTCTCATTAGCCCACTACCAGCTTATCTACATCAGCTTTACACCTATTATGGGTTTCACCCCTCTCTGACCCACTGTATGCATCAATCCCTGAGTATACCACTCTTTATTAAAATGTCCTCTTTTTACCACCACAACTTATGGCAACCCTACTTGAATGGGTACTATTATTGAAATATTAAAATCCCATACAAAATTTAAAGTCTCTTGGTCATCTGTACTTCAAGTATTGGAACTCGAAATTATTCGACGTTCGACAATTTTTAATATTCGATTCGTATTCGATTCGAATTCAAAATCGTTCATTTGCACACCTCTACTACCTACATTCATTCATTTTGCCACCCGTACGGTACATTGACAGAAAAAGCCGCGATTTACCATACCTTCAAGTGTTATGACTATCTAAGCCTACGTGAGCTAGCTAAGTTATTAAGTGTTTTATTTTGTAAATCTGTTCCTAGGCCTAGGCTAGGCCTAGTCTGCGTTAAGATTCGACCATCCCATGTGTTAGGCTATTTGAGAACACGTTTTATCATGTAAAAGTTAAAACTTAAATTAGTTCCTAGTTGGACGCATGTCCAGTTGTACACAATTCAGTGTTTTGTTCAAAATGTGCAATAGCAAATGCTAAATTTGAATGTTTTGCTGTAAAAAAAAAGCAATAAAATATTTTACAGGATTTTTTGGTGGTGGGAACAGGATTAGGAAAAAATGGTGGCAGGCCTGCTATATGGTATACATACAGGTCTCAAAAGTGGTGTCATACCAGATATTTTACTAATCGAACCACACCTTTAATGAAACTGCACCATCTACCGTAATTGTAAAGGGTGACTTACAATGTGATGTAACTCGCAAAGGGAAAAATGGTCCATTCCGTCCTTTGTCAGAAACTTCGTTTTGAACATTGCAACTGTAGTTTCCACTGTCAATATTCTCTAACGAAGAGAAATACAAGGCTCCATCAAAAGAGACAAATGTGCGTTTATCCTCTTCTACAAAGTTAGGAAAGTAGTCTCGAACCCAATAGTACTTTACACCTAGAACAAAACCACAAATATTAATCCAAAAGAAAACGTTTTCTTAATTGTTTTTCTAAATTGTGCTATGAAAAACTAAGAAAAAAAATTTGAATACCATACAAGACAAGTGATACCAAACAATGATTAGTAGATTATCAATTACTTTTAATAAATCGATGTAGTACTTCCAAATAGTGATGGCATCGGGTACCCAGAAACCGGTTCTGATTTTTCAAACCAGTTTCATTTTTCTAGCCCTGTTTGTACAACGGTGAACTACAGACACGAGGAAGAGAGAGATACAGTTACATCTAGGCTCGTCTATTAAAGTGTACACTTTTGTCTGTTTGTAGGCCTAGGCGTTTTACACAGAGCCTCGTTGAAGGCTCGCGAGACATTGTTCAAAGAATTTTTTCTAGGTACACTTTTTACCTGTTGAATATAGGCCTAAGTTGTTAATGTCAATAGATTTACAAAAAAATAGGTCTTAAAATTCCAAACCGGAACTTCTTGGATCCGATGTCATCACTACGTATATCTACTGACAAAACCAGTCAAGCTTTGGTGGGCCATTAGCATGTATAAATAAAATATAGCCAAGATCATATTGTTAGCAATAGTACCTGGAAAGTGTTGAGGAGGGTCACAATAAATGGCCTTGCCCCAATTCTGGTTCCCACTCTCCGGTGATCTTTTCAAATTAAACTCTCCAATGTAACCAAATGAAAGCTGGACACTTTCCGACATGATTGTTCCAAACATGTTTGAAGCTTTGCAGTGGTATGACCCTCTATCCTCAATCTATAAAGTAAAGCAGAGTTTTAACTGGTTATAGACAAGACACAAACAATGAGAAGCTCTACTACCAATGTCCATCTGCACACTTGCTCACAATACAGTGGAACCTCGTTTGTACGTTTTCCAGGGGAGTGAATGAAAAAAACGTACTAATGGAAAAAACGCAGTATTGAAACACATCAAATTTGTCTTTTTTTCGTTTCCAGTAACCCTAGAAAGTGAGTATCTGAAATTGTAAAAGCTCACGTCTGGACCCTGTAAGCATTTATTGTTCAACCCACACTTTTGGAGGTCACCCTTGATGCCTGTGCAGACGAGTTAGTCCGCGGCCATACCCCCCCCCAAACATCACAACGACACACAAAACCCATTCCATGGAAAGCAGGCACTAGGCGCTGTCGAGGAGCGAGCCCCTCCCCCCAGAATTAGGGATGACGACGGTTAAGGATTTTACTAATCGGTGAACCGAATGTGGCAGCAACAAAACTCCGTTTTTGTCTGTAACTGATCTAAGCCTAGGCTAGGCCTACGTGACGACTGCGGGCCATCAGCTTATTTTTACACCACTGTAATAATTGTAGATATTGATTTCAATTTATTTTAATGCAATAAAGTAATCAAGTATTTATTAATATATAGGCTTATTCGCGTCGTTTTGCTGCGTAGTGAACAGCCGCCTGTTGCCGCTTGCATGTTGCAGTTGAACTTACCCGCGGCTGTCGCGGTCTTGCTTCCACTCACGCGTCCAGCGCTTTCTCTCTCTCTTACCACAGCCGTTGAACTACTTCGTCGCGTCTTGCTCAGACACGATAGCACTCCATTGTTCTCTCTCTCGCGGCCGGCCGGCGGCTTGGGGTAGGAGGGGAGGGGAGGGGAAATGCGATGACTAATGGGGTCTGTCGTACGTGTTTCGTTCTGTTGACAACAACAGGTTGGAATTCGGCTGGGGGGCCGGCTGGAAATTCCGTATATACAAAGCCCCAAAACGGACTAATGCATAAAATCACTCTGAAGGGACTGGTGTGTAGGACGCACTAACCCGAAAAACGTAATAATGAGAAACGTATGAACGAAATAAATTATGCATAAATGCCATAAGGCTTTGCCGGGACCTCGCAAAAAAAACAACGTAGAAACGTGAAAAACGTAGAAATGCGAAACGCACAAAAGAGGTTCCACTGTATGATTGTTAGGCTTGGCAGTGGTATGCAAGCTATAAAGTAAAGAAACTAGCTATAGACAAGACATTAGAACAAGAAGCATTACAACCAACAGACATCTGCACACTTTCTGACACAATTGTTAAGTTAAGGTATCTGGCATAATATCTGTCAACAGGACTGCAATCACCATCACAATGTTCCTTTCAGTGAAATTTTGAGACAAATTTCAACAAGATAAATTGTAGGTAAGTTGCAAATGTCCCTAGTGGCTTGCATTCATTTCTTACCTGCTTAGGCTCGAACATTATGAGAGTTCCTCCGCTAATAGTATAGCGTCGATGACTTAAAGGGTCAATCTTCCTGGCCACTAAACGGTCATTCTCGTAGTCTTCTTTAAACCACTCGTAAGTTGGTGTAGGGTATCCACCTGCCAGGCAACTGCAAACAACAAACTATGTATTATCCATTCACACAAGAACAAACACTCGTTCAGGAAGTACATTATCTCCATCCCGACTTTCCTAAGAACAATGTCATAGCCTACTAGGCCTATGGGTACTACACGTTAAGTAGTACATTTGCCCATGAAATGTATGGATTAGATTTCATCTCGAACCTAGAATCAACATTCCTTGTTTTTATTTACTTTCGCTCATTTTCTTCCCTTCCTGAATGCCTCCTCTCACCCACCTGCCACTCACCTGCCATCCCATTATATCGGTCTCTATTCTCTAGGCCTAATGATTATGAAATGCCATTCAAGGCTGAAGCATAATATGCTTTTTTGAACATGTTCTTCATGTTTGGTTTCTTTTTCGTTACACCGCACTTAATTGCCTATATAGGCCTACTGGATGCCGTAATATTATTAATCTACCCAACTGACATATATCAACCATCATACTAAAAAGGTAGACATGAGAAGTGATATAGAAAGAAATGTCGCTAGCTTACCTCAAAGACACATCATTATTGACAGTTCGTTTTGAGCGGTCAAAAACTACGTCTTTCGGCTGTTTGATGAAGTATGGGCCTCTTGGAACCCGCTCTGGGTCTTCAAAGTCAACTCCATATTGATATGTTCGATCATCTACTACTAAGTAATGCAGCCTGCTAACTGGGACTTCGCAGATGAACAGAAGAGGTTCTTCACCTGACACTTTCTCGAACCCCCATCGTTTGAGCGTATTGGAAAAACTGGAACAAACAACGCAGGTTTTAACACAGAAAGAGACATGCAGAAAAGTATATGGCAAAACTGCGATGTGATTGTTTAAAATAAGATCTATAATAATTGAGTAGAGGATGCTGCAATGGTTTTACCATTCAGGAGATTTCATTTCATAAAATAAGCAAATGGTGGGTACAATAAATCCTCAAAATACATACATGTAAGTAGCCTACCACAAAATTGGATTCACAACAAGTGTGTCATCAATGAGTACAAAAATTATTGTTTATAATACTATTGTAAAGCCTAATTTTAATTTCTGTGCAACATTACTCTATAAAGCTTTCAAAACAAATCTTGATGATCTGCAGCTATTACAGAATAGGGCAATGAGATGTATTCTCCAATGTAATAGATTTGCTCCTGTGGGCAGAATGTTATTGGTCTTGGATTGGCTGAGTATAAATCAATGGTTAACTTATCAAGTGATGCTATTTATGTTTAAATTAAAGAATGGTATGTTACCAGAATATTTGAGTACTAGGTTAATTAAAGTTGGAGACATACATAAACATGGGACAAGAAATGCTAACGCATGGTTTTTATCAAATGGGAATAAATCTAAAGGGCTTAAATCTATTTTTTATATGGGAGTGAGGCAATTTAATGACTTACCTAGTGAGATCACTATGGCCAAAGATGTTAGGTTATTTAAAATTAAGTACTTAAAATATATAAAACTTAAGTTGTTGGAGTGATGAAATTTAATTTGAAAATTGTTGTATGACTATTATACTATGAGTGACGACTATTATTGATCCAAATGTATGTAATGCAGGGTTGCCACCAAGTAATTTTTTAAATCCTCTGAAGATACCAAAAAAATCCTCAAAAATCCTCCAAAACACATTTATTCTGCTGTAACTTAGCATATTATAAAGTGTGAAAGAATAAAAAAAGATGTTAGGTTATGTTTATTTTTAGGTTATGCATTATGCCAGATGATCTTTAAGAATTTACCTCTCCATTTTAATTGTGTCGCCCTCAGGGGGCGAACAAGAAGCTAAAAGAGGTACTTACGGGAAAATGTTCGCCGTGAAGTTCTATTTCTAAGGTGATGATGTATGTACAATATAAGAACTAAATGATTATGCTTTCCATTTATACTTAACACGCAACTAAACTAACTCTGTGCACAGAAACTAATATGAATAACCTAAGCAAAGTAAACACTCGATCGTAAGTTCGTAATTAACAACAGTCACCGTTCACAAGGGTAGACCGACCGCTCACGCACACGGCACGTGCTGACAGGTCGCGTCCTCAACTCGTACTCTCTTGTCCCTGCCTTGGTCTCTCTCAACCCTCGCCGCAGGTAACACCCCGACCGCAAGGGGGCGGGGGGTGACATCCTCTCCCCCCTTGAAAAACAGATGGTCGACGTCGCAAGTTGTAGCGTCCGCGAGGAGCTGATGGTGGAGAGGAAGTGCACGGGTGGACTCCGCATCCATCCTTCGGCGAAGGTGTGAGGTGGCTTCTCGAAGATGTGCTGGTTTTCTCAACTCTTGGCATGACCGGAGTAGGAGAGACAGGCTGGGCAGGTAACATATTTGGGTTAGGTGGTACTGGGGAAGAAGATGGTTTGGATGGCAAGCATGATTTGTCGCATTGGGCATCAGCTGAGAGGCTAGGGAGTTTCCGCCCTACAGGAAGACTGGTAGTGGGTGGGGCAGGGGCGATCTGGTTGGGAGTAGCCCAGATGGGTGCTGTTATCCAAGCTTTTAGTTGATCCACATTGGCTTTGCCAGCGGCCTTCCGTGTACCTGGCTCTTGAAGCGTATACACGTTACCTCTGCGCTCTGACACACGATACGGCCCTAACCATCGTGGAGCAAGTTTGGCGGTGGTGCCCTGCGCAGCACTGCTGAGTGGATGAGATGCCTTGAGCACAAATTCCCCTATCGCAAACGATGTGTCCGATCGTCCAGCATTGTAGGCTGTTTCTTGTTGAGTGTGGGTCTTCAGTATATGCTCCTGGGCAAAAGCGAGGGCCGTCTTCATGCGTGCTTGTAGTGTTATGGCATAATCATGCTGCGAGAGAGAAGTGGGCTCCTGTAGGTCTGCTTGCAAGTCCCATGGGTTGCGTAATTCCCTACCAAAGGTAAGCATTGCCGGTGTCATACCAGTGGCCTCACTTACAGATGTTCGCATGGCAAACCCAATCTCATGTAGATATAGATCCCAGTGTTTATGTTCTTGACAGAAACATCTCAAGGCTGTTTTGAAGGTACCGTTGTGTCGTTCGACTTGCTGACCACATGGTCTATAAGGCACAGTGTGATAGGATGCCACCCCCGACCTCTTCATCACAGCGTTCCAGATGCGGCTTACAAATTGCTTTCCGTTGTCACTGCTTACGGACAGGGGAAATCCATAGCGACAAAAGTACTCTTCCACCTTGTCAATGACCACTCGAGAAGATGGGGTACGAATGGCATATACCTCGAAGTTCCGAGTAAATTTGTCTAGAATCAGTAGGATGTACTTATTGTTACGGGCTGTAGTGGGCAGGGGACCCATGAGATCTATACTCAACTCAGTGAACGGCTGGGCTGCAGGTACGCTCTCCATGAGTCCGGATGGTTTACAATTTCGAGGTTTCGCCCGTTGACAAACAGGACATGATCGGACAAAGTCAAGAACATGCTGCCGCATGCCCAACCACACGAAACGTCCACGTATTTTCTCTAGCGTTCTGGAGGAACCCATGTGACCACCCAGAGGAGAAGAATGGTACGTTTCAAGAATTAACCCTCGTAATTGGTTCGGTACCCATATGGTGTCCGGTTTCCCATCAACTTCACGCACAAAGAGGCCCGAGTCAGCAAGCTTACTTTCACTTAAAATTGCTCGAATGCGGGAAGCTCTTAGTTTGTCGGTGGGAAGCGATTTAGTTGTAAGACAAGTAATGGCCTCACTTATATCGGTGTCCTGCCGCTGGGCTGCTACTAAGGCACTGACATCCTGTAGAGGTCGTATATCGAGAGCAGAGGGTGTAGCTATGGTGACCGTAGTTACCTCTTCAAATTTAATCCCCTGTGGTTCGTTGGGTATGTCGACAGGGAACAGATCGTCAGCAATCCAACCTGGTGCAGAGGAAGAGATGGAAGGTGGCTCGTCGGGCACAGGATAGCGACTTAGTGTATCAGCAGGGACATTACTCGCGCCTTTGCGGTACTTGATTGTGCAGTTCAATCCTTGCAGACGTAGGACCCACCGCTTGACACGGCTTGACGTGACGTCCGTCGTAAACATCCACGACAAGGAGGCGTGATCACACAGAACTTGAAATGGCGCCATCTCGATGTAGGGCCTGAACTTATCCACGGCCCATACCACTGAGAGGCATTCCCATTCCTGGACCGTATACTGCCTTTCATGAGGGTGTAGAGTTCGGCTGATGAAGGATATGGGCTGCAGGAGACCCGTGTCCTCATTTTCTTGAAGTAGAATGGCACCTAAACCCACTCCTGAGGCATCGGTTTCGATTACAAACGGACGGTTCAAGTCTGGCAGCGCCAGAGAAACGGTAGCAGCTAAAGTACACTTAAGATTTTCAAATGCATCTTGCTCTACCGCGCTCCACCTCCATCTAGTATCTTTTTTCAACAGATTTGAGAGAGGTTGTGCCATAGTGGAAAATCCCTTGATGAAAGAGCGGTAGTAGCCTATCAAACCAAGGAACGACTGAAGTTCTTTGACAGTCCGTGGAGCTCCGAAATTCTGTATAGCCGACACCTTGGTTGGGTCGGGGCCGTATGAGCCTCGTGAAATGACATGGCCCAGAAATGGAAGTGTGGATCGAAGCAGCTGAATCTTTTTTGGATTAGCGGTAAACCCTGCGGCTCTCAGGCACTCAAACACGAGCCGCAAGTGTTCGAGATGTTGTTCAAGAGAATCGGAGTACACAATTATGTCATCGAGAAATGTGAGACAGAATTTGTGGAGAAATTTTGATAAGGTTTTGTCCATGGTCCGTTGGAATGTAGCAGGCCCTCCAGTCACCCCGAATGGCATTCTGGTGAATTCGAAGGTGCCTCTGTGGCACAAGAAGGCTGTTTTGGGGATGTCATCCTTGGCAACTGGAATTTGAAAAAATCCTTGCGAGAGGTCCCGGGTTCATATCCCGGACGAGCCCCCACTTGTCGCCCTCAGGGGGCGAACAAGAAGCTAAAAGAGGTACTTACGGGAAAATGTTCGCCGTGAAGTTCTATTTCTAAGGTGATGATGTATGTACAATATAAGAACTAAATGATTATGCTTTCGATTTATACTTAACACGCAACTAAACTAACTCTGTGCACAGAAACTAATATGAATAACCTAAGCAAAGTAAACACTCGATCGTAAGTTCGTAATTAACAACAGTCACCGTTCACAAGGGTAGACCGACCGCTCACGCACACGGCACGTGCTGACAGGTCGCGTCCTCAACTCGTACTCTCTTGTCCCTGCCTTGGTCTCTCTCAACCCTCGCCGCAGGTAACACCCCGACCGCAAGGGGGCGGGGGGTGACAATTGATATATAAATAAATAAATAAATAATAAATGAATTTGTATATATATATAAACAAGAAACCAGGCAATAACAGCATAGACTCATATCAAAAGTCAGTCGTCACGTCACGGGCTCACGCTCACGGTTCTGCTTGTTACCAACGAGGCACGGGCATCGCGCTCTATTGTACACTAAAAGAACACACACGTTCTGCAAAGTTGACGATAGAGGACGCTACTTACTACTAGACCAATCACAACGCTTCAGGTAGGCCTACCGCATTGGCTGTCTCCCACACAAGCTCCACCCTCTGCTTGCTAGTATAGCAAGACAACTTACAAAAACACAGTTGAAATCTCGATATTTCACACGTGTTTTGAGACATCGTGTCTATGCTGCGGGTTCAAGTGTAGATTGTCCAACTTTACTTTTTACGTTATTAAATCGTTCTTTATGGCGGAATTTTCAAATTGTAGTAAATTTCACGGTTTTTACAATAATGGTAGAAAATCCGCCAATTTGGCGGTTAATCCTCATGTCCGCGAGGCACCCTAAAAATCCGCAAAAGAGGATAAACTCCGCAAAAACGGCAACCCTGATGTAATGTAAAGTATGTAATTTAATGTATTGTGCAAATGTAACTTGTATGTGAACTGATAGCTTATTATAGCTAAATAAAGAGATTATTATTATTATTATACACTACATATATGTAGTGTAAAAATCGTAGTGTACAAATCAGAACATTCTACGAGTGCAGTTACTAGGTAAGGATGACATAGATTCAAAATTTTCTGAATCGATTTCTATCAACAAAAATGTAAAAATCTCATTTTACCTAAGGGGTATGTTTGATATTGAGAAACCCTTGAATTAATAATTATTATAATAATTATCATTCTGACTTGTTGTATTCGAAGGACGTAATTCCGATCATGTTCTCCGTTACTCCCTAGTGCCAACCTTCTACCACTGTGGGAATGTCTCACTCCTGATTGGAGTCACGTAAAAATATCAGTTTCAAATCAAATGCTTAGAACCCTCGGTTTAAAAAAATTTCACTTTTGGAGCATCTAATATTCTCCCACGTACACATACAGGAATCAACTCTTCAAAATTTGCACGTGACTCGGCCCCCGGGGAACAGAACAGACGCGAGCCGACTTGCATTCGTTACTGCTTGTTCTTTGTTTAACATTCTGATGAACATTCTGGCTAATACTTGTGCTATTCTATTACTATGTATTTTCCTTAAAAATCCTGTTTTATGTAAGTGCTTCAGTTGTATATTGAGAAGTGATTTTTGTACTCAACGTGATTACTGCAGGCGTATTCCGAGAGGGTAACCGAGCGGGTGGCATGCATATCATTCGTCCCCGCCTTCGCACCCCGCGCACTTCACAAGGCCTAGCGACGACCTTCAAATCAAGCCTACACATCGAAAGATACGTTTTCAGGACCCGGGTAATATTGTTGTGTACCGAATTCACGCGCCGTCCCACCGTTGTCCCTACCACCCTGGTACGGGACTCGAACCCGGGTTCAGGTCGGCTGTCACAAGGTTTCACTGGGGACGTAACCCTCTCTTGACATACGTGAACTCGTACACTTGGGATCGTTGCTATGTCTGAGGAAGGCCGGGAGACAAGGAACTTAAATCAACAGTCCTGGGTTCAAACATTGAGGAACCGTACATTTATTATGTTGTATCACACGCAGAAACTTATTGACCCAGAATAATGTTAAAACCACACACACAATTTTATAAAACGAAAACCAAGGTCACTTACTTTTAAAAACCGGTGAATTTTCGGAGTAATCCGTTCCTACTCCTTCCTCAGACCAGGGCAGGGCTCAGGGCAGTTGGCCTCGGAACGGAGTAGGAACGGATTACTCCGAAAATTCACCGGTTTTTAAAAGTAAGTGACCTTGGTTTTCGTTTTATAATTGTGTGTGTGGTTTTAACATTTATTATGTTACACAATTGACAATAGACATTCATCCTACCGTGGCAAAGACGTGGCGTACCGATCTTTATCTATCTCCCTCTAATCTACTACTAAGGAGTCACACTACCTTGGTTGGCTTTCGCCCCGTCCGTTCGTCCCTCGTGACTCCTTGGTTCGTTCCTCGGGGATAGTCCTTGTGCCCCATGGCACCGCCGGTCGCTCTCGCCCGTCCTATCTTCATGCGCTCACATGTGCGTCCATCCTCAACGGCTCCTCCAGCCGGTCCCCCCCGAGACTCCTGAGCCTCACCACTTTTAATCCACCTCGACCGTATCACGTCACCTTCCCCCCCTTTACCCCTTCTTTGGCTTGTGCTAGCTGCTCATGACTATAATCACTCATCAACCTACATGGTTCGACCCCCCACTCAAGCCAAAATGCAAGAGTGGGGCTCAGCCAGTGGCGTAGCTAGAAATCCACGGGCCCCCGGGCTACAGCGAGCTGGCGGGCCCCTGTCATTGACGCCTACAATCTGCATGTTATTTACTATTAGGCAATTATTATAAAATTTAAGTATTATTGACACCAAATCTTGGGACTCACCATTCGCCATTGGATTCGACAACATTGTCACTAGCTACACGACGCAGTGTTACTTTTGAGTAAAAAGCTAGTTTTTTTAGAAATTTTTTGTTGTTTTTCTAGTTCCTCGGTTTTCTTCTTACGCTTTTTAATCCCGCTTAAATGTTTATATGAGGACATTATTAAAATAGAAAATCAGAGCTTTTGCGACGACCGGGACTATTAGCCGGAGATAATCACAAACTGACTTAAAGTGTGGACATGTCGTATTCTAAAGGGGTGGGGTGGGGGGGGGGGGGGGGAGTGCAGACTGTGCAGAGTTGTGAACAAAAGGTTTTCTGAGAAATGAGGCACATTCTATCAACAGCTGATTATAATTGACAGGATGTAGCCATCAATGAATGACTGTTGGCCGCCAGGGCGAAGGCTAGGGCCCCGTGGGGTAGGGGCAAGGTAAAGATAACTCGCATACAGATTTTCATGATTTTATACAAGTTATACTTCAACAATTGTTTTAAACAATTACTTGTTTTGTATTTTTTTACTCAGTATCCAGGACCCGGTTCCGGACCGTCCTGATACTCAGGTCTTTTGAACTCTAGCTTGTCTCAAAACCGGGTCCCTCTAGACCCCGGGCCCCCGGGCTTCGCCCGGGCTGCCCCCCCTATTCCTGCGCCACTGGGCTCAGACCAAACTCCTAACAACAATCCAACTTGGGCCTCCCAAAACCCCTGACACAGCAAAGTTACCAAATTACTTGTATGACCATTATGCTGTGTCAGTATTCTAATGTTAGTATTGTTGCCCTAGATGATGATTACACAATAGCCAGCTCAGCACCTACCTGATTGTGATCAAAACAGAGTGTTGTTTACCCATGTCACAATCAAGTAGAATAAAACACGACAGTGAAGGAATCCAGTGTGAAAATGAATAAACTTCCATTTTCACACTACAATATGAGAGCTGGAACCGGTTTTGAATTTTACTACCCAATGTCATCCCTAATCTTAGGCCTACTGACAATTAATCAATTATTAATTCCCACTCTGGAATAAAATGTTTGGTGTCTAGCGACGAGGCCGAACGTACCTGTATACTAGATAGTCTTTTCCCTGAGTGTTCTCTTGTTCCAAGAAGGCAGCATCCATGTTAACAAGCTGGGACTGGTCTCCCTCGTTGACCCAGTAATCCTGACTCTGCTGACGAGCACTGGTGTCTAGCGACGAGGCCCAACGTACCTGTATACTAGATAGTCTTTTCCCTGAGTGTTCTCTTGTTCCAAGAAGGCAGCATCCATGTTAACAAGCTGAGACTGGTCTCCCTCGTTGACCCAGTAATCCTGACTCTGCTGACGAGCACTGGTGTCTAGCGACGAGGCCCAACGTACCTGTATACTAGATAGTCTTTTCCCTGAGTGTTCTCTTGTTCCAAGAAGGCAGCATCCATGTTAACAAGCTGAGACTGGTCTCCCTCGTTGACCCAGTAATCCTGACTCTGCTGACGAGCACTGGTGTCTAGCGACGAGGCCGAACGTACCTGTATACTAGATAGTCTTTTCCCTGAGTGTTCTCTTGTTCCAAGAAGGCAGCATCCATGTTAACAAGCTGTGACTGGTCTCCCTCGTTGACCCAGTAATCCTGACTCTGCTGACGAGCACTGGTGTCTAGCGACGAGGCCGAACGTACCTGTATACTAGATAGTCTTTTCCCTGAGTGTTCTCTTGTTCCAAGAAGGCAGCATCCATGTTAACAAGCTGGGACTGGTCTCCCTCGCAGACCCAGTAATCCTGACCCATGTAGCACACGATTTTGACCATAGCCTGGGCCATGTAAGGCACACACCTGGCTGCCATGCGTCTGGCAAACTGTGCATGGGCATCATCTGGCCCAGATAAGGCTAGCCATGCAACTTTATATTCATGGTTAGCATAAGAGGGCCATATCCCAGCCACACACGGCCAGCCATGACTTGGCAAACGACTGGCTAGCCATGCGTGGCCCGGATGCGTCTTACCCTAGATCAGCGGTATGTGGCATGACAGATGCCAGCCTTGTCCTTTCCACTCATGGCCAGCCATGACTTGGCAAACAACTGGCTAGCCATGCGTGGCCCAGATCAGTCTTACCCTAGCTTAGCGGTATGTGGCATGACAGATGCCAGCCTTGTCCTTTCCACTCATGGCCAGCCATGACTTGGCAAACATCTGGCTAGCCATGCGTGGCCCAGGTCAGTCTTACCCTAGCTTAGCGGTATGTGGCATGACAGATGCCAGCCTTGTCCTTTCCACTCATGGCCAGCCATGACTTGGCAAACATCTGGCTAGCCATGCGTGGCCCAGATCAGTCTTACCCTAGCTCAGCGGTATGTGGCATGACAGATGCCAGCCTTGTCCTTTCCACTCATGGCCAGCCATGACTTGGCAAACATCTGGCTAGCCATGCGTGGCCCAGATGAGTCTTACCCTAGCTCAGCGGTATGTGGCATGACAGATGCCAGCCTTGTCCTTTCCACTCATGGCCAGCCATGACTTGGCAAACATCTGGCTAGCCATGCGTGGCCCAGATGAGTCTTACCCTAGCTCAGCGGTATGTGGCATGACAGATGCCAGCCTTGTTATTTCCACTCATGGCCAGCCATGACTTGGCAAACAACTGGCTAGCCATACGTGGGCCGGATGCGTCTTACCCTAGCTAAGCGGTATGTGGCACGACGGATACTAGCCATGTCCTTTCCACACACGGCTAGCCATGACTTGGCAAACAACTGTTTTCAGTTTTCAGTTTTCCTCAATCTTCTTGGTTCAGTTTGATAGCAACTTTCAATTTAATGTTCTTGGATCAAGATTTTCAAGACCATCTGATTTTCAAGATTCGAAGAGAAGATAGAAGGCGTGTGTGGCTTCTCGGGTTGCTTTTACGTGAATGTTTTGTTCTTCCCAGATTGCAGTTCCGGCTTTTTTTCGTTTTCTCTTTTCTATATAATTTTTTTCCTTCCATGTTTCTCCTTCATATTAATCTAATTTGTTTGTATTTTTTTATGTATATAATGTTTTTTACTTGATTTGCTTTGTTAAATTTTAATATTTAATTTTTTTTTTAATTATTTTTTTATTATCTTTTCCATACATATACATTTTTCACAAGCATGGGCATGGCACTGCTGAGATGTCTCCATGCACATAATGCAAAATTGTGGGTGGATGGAGACATCTGATTATTATGGATTATACTGTGATAGTGTCTAAGTCAGTGGTACTCAAACTTTTTTCCTGGAGGGCCACTTTTCCAAAAATCCAAGTAAATCTGGGCCGCACTAATACAAGTATGCAGTGGCGTAACTAGGAATTATTTGTGTGGGGGGGGGGTTAACAGGGAAAAGTGAGGCATGGCAAAGCCCCAGCTGCCTGAGGTCTTTTCGCCGAAGGCGCAAAATTTGTTCGACTATTATAGATATTTCGTGCTATTTCGAGTCAAAGCGTAAAACTCGAAGCATTACCCATTTTATATTACGTTACGTTACAGGTAACAAATACCAAGTAAAGTTTAGTTGGTTTGCGATATATCATAATTCATCACGAATACAATATTATTATCATATATACAGCAAATAAAAAGTCATTTAAAATAGTAAAATATATTAATGAAAACACAAAAGCTCTGGACCGCAAAATTGTTAATGGAGGGCCGCAGTGTGAGTACCGCTGGTCTAAGTCATAACACACTTATAATAATTAATCTAAGTACAGGTTAAAACATCACTGAGAACAAGAATTTAACAGTGGTTGCATTTGATTTATAACTATAACTCCCTTGGTAGGGCAAGAGCTAATATGGTCTATGTATAATTTCGTTTTAGTTTTACTTGTATCAACTAAAATACTAAGTGTAGGCTATTTTCTTTGATTTGCACAAATATATTTTCTCACGTTATGTAATATAATGTAACATGAAAGAAACGTTATTACAATTTATTTACTCATTTCATTTTATTTGTCATAATTTTATATATTGTGCAGTAGTTCGTTTTGTTTTGTTTTTTCTTATACTTTTTATGATTTCATTACTATTAATTGTTCGCAAAGTTCTGTTTATTGTCCTCCTTTGTAAATCAGTTTTTATAACTGAATAGGATAGACATTAAATAAATAAAGTAATAACTAGTGGTGTCAAACGATATTTTTTTCAATATCGATATCGGCGCCATTTTGCCGATATCGTATCGCGATATCGATATTAAAAAATTAACATCGATATCGCGATATCGAATTTTTTTTCGGCGGCAATAAAACAATACATAAGAAATCGTAGTCAATTTAAAGTGTTTTCGCCGTGGCCAGCAGTACGCGTTCCTGCAGTTAGTGTCTTCACGTCTATACCCCCCCCCCCTTACCACGGGATATCACTATCAACTTGAATATTTTCCGCCCGTTGCCTGCAGTACGAGTTGCTGCACAGCGATAAAGGCTTGAATTCGCGTGATGACGTCTAGTCACGTGTCGGGCATCGGCTATTGACAGTCGTAAAAGTATCAAGCAATACTGAACAACAACATTCTTCTCGGAAAGAATTCGGGGTTCCAGGTACAAATAGTTGAATGGATCCAATGTCTGGATGCAAACAAAGGGAACCCGCCGGCCCGTGAGGCCATCTGTGTGGAGGGGGTAGATGTCCAGTTACAAACTGCAGCAACGCGTACTGCAAACCATGGGAGAAATACTTCAAGTTGACAATGATATCGCGGGCTGGGGGGGGGGGGGGGGGGAGGGGGGTTGGTACTCAGTGACAAGCTGCAGCAACGCATACTGCAGCAATGCATACTGCAGACCATAGCGGAAATATTTTAATATTTTAAGTTGACCACGATATCGCGATATTTTCGATATGACACTACCATATCGATATCGAAATTAACGGCGATTTTCATGCGATATCGATATCGTATCGAATTATCGATATCGTTTGACACCACTAGTAATAACTAAATAGGCTAAATAAACTGGCTAGCCGTACGTGGGCCGGATGCGTCTTACTTACTAACGAATTTCAATGGTCGTGGATATATATTGGGTTGAATTCTTCCGCTGCTCAATCATCTCCGTGGCGCGTTGGTCAAGGTGGTTACTTTCAGATGCAGCGTTCCAGTTTGGCCGAGTTCAAATCCCGAAATGTACTTGTAGATTTTAAGTCTTTATAATTGCTTCGAATTAATGTAAGATGTGCTTCTGTTTACAGGCTATGATTTAATATAGTTTAAACTTCTAATTGAATAGTATCTCCGTTATAATAAATTAATTGTACGATCGTAGCTTCGATATCTTTTTTAATTCCTAGATGGCGTTACATGCGGCCAGCGAGGTTTTCATCCGGCTGGCCATGTCTCTGCCTTGTAAGGCCCAGACGCATGGCCCATACGTGGGGTCACTGCCAAAAACAAGTCCCTGCCACACTTGGCTGGCCAGATGCGAGACTGACGTTTTCATCCGGCTGGCCATGTCTCTGCCTTGTAAGGCCCAGACGTATGGCCCATACGTGGGGTCACTGCCAAAAACAAGTCCCTGCCACACTTGGCTGGCCAGATGCGAGACTGACGTTTTCATCCGGCTGGCCATGTCTCTGCCTTGTAAGGCCCAGACGCATGGCCCATTCGTGGGGTCACTGCCAAAAACATGTCATTGCCACACTTGGCTGGCCATATGTGGCACGTGCGTTTTCGTCTGGCTGGCCATACGTGGGCCTTGTAATGCCCATGCGGAAGTGTTCTATGGGGACTCTGCTGACGAGCACTGGTGTCTAGCGACGAGGCCCAACGTACCTGTATACTAGATAGTCTTTTCCCTGAGTGTTCTCTTGTTCCAAGAAGGCAGCATCCATGTTAACAAGCTGAGACTGGTCTCCCTCGTTGACCCAGTAATCCTGACTCTGCTGACGAGCACTGGTGTCTAGCGACGAGGCCCAACGTACCTGTATACTAGATAGTCTTTTCCCTGAGTGTTCTCTTGTTCCAAGAAGGCAGCATCCATGTTAACAAGCTGTGACTGGTCTCCCTCGTTGACCCAGTAATCCTGACTCTGCTGACGAGCACTGGTGTCTAGCGACGAGGCCCAACGTACCTGTATACTAGATAGTCTTTTCCCTGAGTGTTCTCTTGTTCCAAGAAGGCAGCATCCATGTTAACAAGCTGGGACTGGTCTCCCTCGTTGACCCAATAATCCTGACTCTGCTGACGAGCACTGGTGTCTAGCGACGAGGCCGAACGTACCTGTATACTAGATAGTCTTTTCCCTGAGTGTTCTCTTGTTCCAAGAAGGCAGCATCCATGTTAACAAGCTGGGACTGGTCTCCCTCGTTGACCCAGTAATCCTGACTCTGCTGACGAGCACTGGTGTCTAGCGACGAGGCCGAACGTACCTGTATACTAGATAGTCTTTTCCCTGAGTGTTCTCTTGTTCCAAGAAGGCAGCATCCATGTTAACAAGCTGAGACTGGTCTCCCTCGTTGACCCAGTAATCCTGACTCTGCTGACGAGCACTGGTGTCTAGCGACGAGGCCGAACGTACCTGTATACTAGATAGTCTTTTCCCTGAGTGTTCTCTTGTTCCAAGAAGGCAGCATCCATGTTAACAAGCTGTGACTGGTCTCCCTCGTTGACCCAGTAATCCTGACTCTGCTGACGAGCACTGGTGTCTAGCGACGAGGCCGAACGTACCTGTATACTAGATAGTCTTTTCCCTGAGTGTTCTCTTGTTCCAAGAAGGCAGCATCCATGTTAACAAGCTGGGACTGGTCTCCCTCGTTGACCCAGTAATCCTGACTCTGCTGACGAGCACTGGTGTACCAGCGTCGATGCTGGGGGTCCTGCCACAACAGCTGATAGATCAAGAACCCATGCTCTTCGAAGCTGTCCACACTCACCAGGTCCGATTCATAAGCCTGAACAATTGACAAATCACATACAATAAGTTACAGTACACTTCTCTCCAGAACTACAGTTGGCATAAATTAATAGAGATTCATTTTTAAAGTTATGTTTTTAGAGCAGACTTTAGTAGGCTTATGTGCACTGCTCATCTTACAATAGTGAAGGTCTACTCCTTAAAAACACTACATTCTAGTGCAGACCATCCCAGTTAAGATTTGTGAAGGTTCGCAATATGACACTGAGAAAAACAAGTGGCCCACACTTTATGACTGCAATATTAGCTATGCATAGTTTCACGGCCCAAACCGCTGCTTCTGAGGTCCAACCGCTGCAACCTGCATATTAGTGCATGCTATGAATTTTCGTTTGGGGCACTTTCTATCTAGAAAGTTTGTTTACTGTATCAGTTTATTGGTGCATATTCTTAAGGTACTTTAGTCCAAACCTAATCATTAGCTTTTTTTGCAAAATTACTAATTAGGCCTATCGATTATAAAATATGTATGCGTGTTTTATGTTTATTATAATGATGTATTACTAAACTCCGCCCAGCCTTAAGAAACACAGTGGATGAATGAAGTCGGACCCTATTGTTCACACTAGAAGCGGCCATAAACATAATGATGATGGTGTTTTCCGACTTCCGTAGGCCAATGTTTTCATGATTTCTGTAAACCTTCTTTTTATGGCCGCTTCTAGCGTGAACAATAGGGTTCGACTTCATTCATCCACTGTGTTTCTTAAGGCTGGGTGGAGTATAGGTACTAATAATTTAACTTAGGAGTTAGGAATGCACGTTTATAATCGTGGTTGTTTCTAGTCTCGGGTCGTTCCTTGCCATCAATGCTCTTAAGTTCTGTGTCGGTAGAAGTGAGTGTTTGTAGTCGGTATTGATTGATATAAGCAAATTTCCTCTCCTGAGAAAATATAATATAGCCATTCATACAGAGTACACGTAAAATAATACATATATGCCTATTATGTGTAAAACAAATTTTGTGAATTTTCAATTTTTACAAGTTTCTAAAATATTATCATAATTACAACAGCAGACACTTTGTGGACCGGTAGCAATGAGCCGGTCCACGGATCATCAGTTGGGAACCACTGAACTAGCTCACTCCACATTTTATCCTTGCCTATGCAAACTCAAATTGTTCGGTCATGAAAGTGTGTTACATCAGTGATCACTGCAATAGGCAACCAAAATCTTTCTGCACACAAAGCCTCTAAGCATATAGCTAATAGTGATGTCAACGGGTACCCGTTACCCGCCTGGTACACACAGGTACAGTTCCAACTTTTCAATACCAGTTACCCGGTACTACCCGTTCCCTTATTCTGTTCAAAACGAAATAAATTCAACATTGCGATATTTTCCTCTGGCGTCTTTGTGTGAGCGTACGAGCCGCTCTTTTCAATTTGCCGACATTTAACTCGACCCCCCCCCCCCCCCCCCCTCTCACACAGCGCCGCTGAGACGGCTTCTGTAGGCCTATGGAAGAATGCTGCGGAATGGTTGCGAGTCCGAGGGAGCGCACCCGCCCGTCGTAGCTTTACCGCAATCATGTTCTCATGTTCGAGCTCAAACTATGACGTCATCGCTTTGACGCGGCCGACCACCGCCTACCGTAGCGGAGACGCAAGCTTTGAAGCTTTGTTGAATACTTCCGCGATCGTTTTGCATCGAAGACAATGCAACCTGATACCGTTTTAAAAAAAAATGTCTCTTTCCACAACTTTGCGAATCATTTGACATCCGTGACGATAAAACGCGTATTTAGTATTATTTACTACCAGGGTACCCGGGTACAACTATTTCCGGGTATTGACATCCCTAATAGCTAACAAGGTAAGCCTACACAGATACTAGGTGCAAGTTTGATAAAAGTTAAATAAAATCACACATTCATAATTACCGATTGGACATATAGGCCTACAGGTAGGCCTATATGTGTATGGTCCATAACACCCAAAGTCTTGACTTTTACCCTCTAGTTCATAGCCCCACTCCAAGGCCACACCACAGAAGGGGAACTAGCCAAGGAAGGGTAGCTCTATAATTGAACGCACTTCAAAGCAAGCGAACTTGGGTTCCATGACCCATTTTCATCTTTTTTGGATATATATTGTTAATCAGTTTGACATATTTTTAAAAAAATGTTATATTTGACATAGGCCTAAGTGAAAAAATCGTTGGTTACTGCATTAAGTTTGATGGCCTAAAACGTGCATTAACAGGGAAGGATACCTCTACGTCAAAAACCGCAAAACATTTTAATTTATAAATTATATCACAAGAATGGGCTTCGAAATTGAAAATCTGAATCAACAGCCCACTGTGGTTTAGTAAGCTCTGCATACCGAATGCTCTAGGTTGTGTCTTACATTGTAATCAGTATGTTTTTTAATAAATAATTAATTGTATTACTAATTATCGAATTAATAATCAAAATAAATACGCTAATTTGGTTATACATGTTTCATTCAGTCTATAGGGTTACCAAAACACAGAGCCCTGTTGATTTAGATTTTCGATTTCTTGTTGCTATCTTGAGATATAATTAAATAATGAAAATTTCCTGCGGTTTTTGACGTAGAGACTACCCTTCGCTCTTAAGGCGAATTTGTATCATAGATATCGGCAAAATATGAAGCTAATGTTGCATTGATAAATCCTGACTGGGATTAGATCCTGCGACTATACGATCGATCCGACAATAAAATAATTGAATATTATGGAAAAAGATTCTAAAAATATAATTGGCTTCGGTAACAATAGGTTACGAGAGGGATGACAACAGGTGTAAAAGTATTAAACCATAAACCCCTCTCGTTACTCACTTTGATTTTGTCAGTCAGTTGTCACTAGACGGTAGACCCTACTTTTCTTGTGCCTTAACTCTTACACTGGACAGAGAAAAGTGAACTCAGTTATACCATAGTACTTACAAAATTAGGTACTCCAAACCTAAAAACAAATTAGTCTACAGGTCTTCATACTTAGTTCCAAGTTACAAAATAAATAGGCCTATTGGTACCTATAGACTAGCACAAGAATTAAGTTTTTACCTGGCAGTTCTTTCTGGCATCATTACGATTGCGTAGTGGAGACTTGATGAATCGGTAGCATGTTGATTGAAATTGCATCCAATGTTGAGGACATCTCCAGTCAGCTTCTAAACCACGTTGATTCTGTGATGTCACAAGTGGAAGAGCCAGCATAAGGGCCCAAATATAGTTAATCATTATTTGCTGTCTGAAATAGAAATTGCATATAATATATAAGACACCAATCTAAAATCAATTATGTGTGAGATCTATTCTCATCTTGTCTGAGAAGTCTCCATCATACAAAAGGACTTCACACAGTTAGCATCAGCTCTCCCATGCCATTCAAATTAATTCCGCATTCATGTATGCACCTTTTTGGCTATTTTGTGCACAACTCAAGGTTTAGTTATATTATATTGGTTGTAACTATAAATAAACAGGCCTATATATTACACATTGTATGCTGCTACCTCCTCTCTGGCTTATGCTTACTATTTATGTCATCAATCACCAATCACTTCTCACAAATTGTATAAAATAGGCTAGCACCTGTCCACCTGGGCATGTTGTAGATAGTTAAAATGGCCATATGTAAAATGTACATGCCCAACTTGTTCTATACTTTTCTAGTCCAGCCCAATTGAAAAAATTGAAGGCGTCACATAAAATTTGTTATACAATGTTTCGTTTCCCAATCTCCCATAATAGAAGATTTACTAGTAGGGACTAAGTAGGCTACAATAAAATTAGGCCTAACCCAATTTTTACTAACATTGGTCACACAGGGGCTATAGGCCATAGCCCCAACTGATAAAGCAATTTAATTATGTACGGAATTGGACATGCGGACTATGCAAAGTAGGCTATAGGCCTACACATTGTAAATTGGCTGCAAAAAACTTTTTTTTAGTTTTATTCAAATGCCCACTTGCCCTACCACTATTTTGACATGCCCCGAGCAACTCGGGCATAGTATTTTTTTGGGCCTTGGGATAGGCCTATGTATACGAGTGGAGCTACCGTAATCACAAGGTGGGTGTTATACTTTATTTTACAGTGGGTGTTTTAGAGAGGCAAGTTTGAAATATAATGTAAGCAGTAGCAGTATAGGTCCGGGACTTGTTTTGGGTAGAGTCTCTGCCACTGGGTAAGGAGGGCTGCAGACGAGAGAACCAAGAATCAAGAAAAAGAATCAGCATTAGGCAATTAAATAAAAGGCTCAATGTTATATATGCCTAATGTGTTTAGCAGGGTTGAGTAAGTGTTTAGTCTGTTAAACAAAATTGGACAGGCCTATTAGCTCACAATCTGGTCAATGGTTATCTAGTTGTGATGAGGGAGGGAGGGTGGGGGGGGGGAGGTTTAGGCAGGTTATCACCTGGCGGTTAAGGCCCATCTGCAGCCTTGAAGTGTTTTATCTAATCTAATCTAATCTAGGATGGGATGATATAAGAAGTACAAGCTATATTCAGGAAATCTTCACATAAATATAGGTTTACTGCATGTTTTTTTAATGTACCATACTCTAATGTAAACAAGAGCATAATCAATGCTAAGGTGCATACAAGGGAAAAATGATAACAAGGAGGTTGCCACTATTGTTGTAGGGCCTAACATTTCATAAAGGTGTGCAACAAGTTATGCCATATTAGTTAGAATACAACGTGTGCACAGCCTGAAAGTCGGGGAACTCAAAATAGAACACCGACTTATTAAAAATATAAATATATAGGCTAGACCAAAAAATGGATTCAGGTGTAACAAAAAAAAAACCGGGTAGGGGCTAAATTCATAAGCATGTAGTGTATATAAGTATAGGAGTAGGCTTTATGGTGCTAGGCCCTACATCTCATTGGAGATACATAACAATGATAGAAATTATAAAACACATAATTTTCTACAGTATTTATCCTTTTACCATAGTACACACTGAATCACTTGATTTGATTATATTTAGTTAGAGTTAATAGGCAATTGCATGAAAGAGACAGGATGCCAACACTTACCTGAGTAAAGTGATCTGGTAAGCTGCGATAGAAGAACATAAAATACATTGCTTCAAGAAATTTTAAGAAGAATGGATAACTGGTTTCTGAGTCAGGAACTCAATATTAATTATAGTAAAACTAATTTTATGATTTTTCATAAGGCTAATGATAATACTGTGAATAGATTTCCTCAAGTGTTAACTTGTAATGGTAACATTATTTCTAGAGTGTTTGAATTTAAGTATCTTGGTGTGTATTTAGACTATAGTCTTACTTTTAAAAGGCACTATGAATATGTTTGTAATAGGGTGTCTTCAGCAATAGGTATGATTGTAAGAATGAAGAGATTTGTGACTGAGAGAATGCTGAGATTACTTGTTGATTCATATGTTCACTCTATAATTGATTATTGTTCAGTTGTGTGGGCTGTTCGACCATCTGCAGATTATATAATAATAATAATAATAATAATAATAATAATGTCTTTATTTTCTTAGTTGAAGAGAAAGGCGAATTTAAGCCGAGATGGCTTCTCTTACAATTGACCTTTACTAACCTAACTAAACTATATCTTACGACTAATTCACATATTAATTTATTATTATAAGCTGGCTTGATCTATAAAGGCATAATATCACTTCAATTTTTAGAATTACAGTAAGCACAAGTAAAATTTTTTCATAACATAATTAATTGATGATAATAGTCAAGTCATGAGACATTGAATTTTTATAGAACAGTATGTACAACATAAATAAATAAAACATGTAGCATAATGAGGTAACAGTTATGAGTAAAGATTAATGGCCATCACCAAATACGAAGGTTTGTGATATCAGGTTTAGGCCCTAGCTATATTTTATTTTATGTTTGTTCATTCAATAGATATGATTTTAGTTTAAGTTTAAATTGTACATGAGAAAGATTTGAATCAATTTTAATTTTATTGTATGTTGATGCAGCGTTGTAGGTGAAGGATTTCCTGAAGCCGGTGGTCGTGTGAGGGAATATGGTTATTTCATTGACGTTTCTTAGATTACGCGAGTGTGAAGCTTTCCTGAGGGGGAGTTTGTTTCTTAGATACGTAGGTAAACCCCTTCATGATTTTGTGTGTAAGACATGCAAGATGGAGATACCTGCGATTTGACATTTTTAGTAACTTCAGTTCTTTATACTTGTAGGAGATGTGATCGTATTTTTTCATGTTAAGCGTGTACCGTATGCATGCATTCTGAGCATATTGTACGCGGTTCTTTTGTACGGTGTCTAAACAAAGACCATATACAATATCTGCATAGTCGAATTTAGACAAAATAAGTGTTTCAACTAACAGCTGTTTTACCTTTTGTGGCAGTATTTTGGAGAATTTGTAAAGATGTTTCAATTTAGAAAAAGTGTGTTGTATAAGTTTACTGATGTGATTTGTAAATTTTAGTTCAGAGTCCGTAATCAGTCCAAGGTTTTTTGTAGTTTCAGTAGTTGGGAGAGTTTCATTGTTTATCTGTAGAATAGGTGGGTTACGTTTTAACATTTCTCTGCTGTGTTTTGTTCCAAAATGAATAACTGTGGTTTTGCTTGAATTTAATTGAAGTGCATGCTTCTTTGACGTATCGCTAATATACTTGAGGTCTGAATTCATTTCTAGTTCTGCGGTTTTGACATCTCTTGGATCGTAGGATAGACAAAGTTGACTGTCATCGGCATAATAATGAGCTTTGTAAACTTTGAGGTCCTTCATTAAGTCACTGGTGTAAAGTGAGAACATTAATGGACTTAAGATTGCTCCTTGTGGTACTCCTTTAACTATTGATTTAGGGCCTGACAATTTGGAATTAGATTTGACAATCTGTGACCTGTTCGTAATAAAGTCTTTTAATATTGATAGTGACATTTTAGATATACCAAAATATGATAATTTTGCAAGTAATAATTCGTGATCGATAGTATCGAAAGCCTTCGAGTAGTCTAGCATCACCATGGTAGTAACCTCCCCCTTGTCATTTGCTCTAATGATATCGTCTGTTATGTTGGCTAATGCTGTTGTGGTACTGTGATCAGCCCTGAACCCTGATTGTGATGCAGGTATAAGGTTCTGGCTTGTAACAAATTTGGTAAGCTGCTTATTAAGTATATTTTCGAGTATCTTTGACGCATAAGGCAAGATGCTAATAGGTCTTAGATCTTTTAGCTGGTTTGGGTTACTTATTTTGGGAAGGGGTTTGATTAGTGATGTTTTCCATCCATTAGGGAAGACTCCCTTAATGAGACAGTTATTTAAAATCCCTGTAATAGTATTTATACAGAATGGAAGACACAGTTTAAATATATAACCGGATATTCCATCAATCCCCTTAGCATTTGATTTGATTGATTGACATAGTTTTAGAATCGTGAGTGAGCTAACCTGTTCAAACGAAAACTCGCTCGTTACATTTTCATGTTTATGGTTCCTATACCACTTAATTAATTCTGTACCCGCCACAATATCACCTACTGATTTTATGTAGTAATCATTGATATTATCGGGGTCGCTAAGGTGATCTGGTATGTAAAGTTCATTACTTTTGTTATGGACGCTTAATTTACTACAGAGGTTCCATATGGTTGCAGATTGAGATTTATCCGAGTTTCTAAGCTCAAACTCAAAAAATGCTTTTTTCTCCCTTCTAATGGCGCTTGTGGTGGAGTTTCTTAAAGAACGATAGTAATCTCTATCTCTATCGAGTTTTGTAACAGTGAACTTTTTATGAGCTTTATCTCTTAGACTCATCATAATTTTAATGTTATCGGTAAGCCAGGGTGCTTTGTTTTTAGTTATTCTGACAGTTTTAATTGGCACATGTTTGTCGGCGAGCTGCAGTATTTTATTATTAAGTGCATCTATCTGTTCACTAGGACATTTAATATTGAGAATTTCACCCCAGTTAGAATTTATTGCGTCTTGATTAAAACTGTCTACATCTATGGCTTTGAGGTCTCTATATGTTATATATTTTAGTATTGGTGGGGGTTTACTATTTTTTATTATACAGTATGTGAGGTGGTGATCGCTGATACCCTCCAAGTCTATTGCATTACTTTCAAGAATGTCTTCTATATTTTGTGTTATTATTAAGTCTAGTAAGGTTTTACTATCGTTGGTGATTCTTGTAGGCACGCTTATCAGCTGCTCTCAGTTAAAAGTTTCCAGTAGGTTTAGCATGAATTTCGACCCTGGTAGATTAGGTTTGAGCAGATCGATGTTAAGATCACCAACGCATATTAATCTATCTACAACTGGTAAAATGTGTGTTATTGTTTGTTCTAATGTAGAAATACTGTTTCGATGGTCTGAGTATGAGGGGCTGTAAAGGGTGCCGAGAGCATAAAGTTGTCCTTTAAATTTAAATTTAAGCCAGATACCTTCCAGGTTGGTGTTCGTGTTACAGATGTCACTAGTGGTGTTAACCTTACTACAGGTTATACCGTTCTTAACATACACTCCTATGCCGCCTCCCTGTCCTGTTTGACGGTCCTGTCGCCACAACGTGTATCCCGGGATACGTATATTGTTCGAGTCAAATGAGTTGCAAAGCCATGTTTCGGTGATCGCCATTATATCTATACAATTATCGGTGACAAGTTCAAGTATATCATCAAATTTAGGAACTAAAGATCTTATGTTTACATGTGCTATAGTCAAATTATGTTTGTTAGCCGTGGTGCTGAAGATAATCATGTTATGATATGGTTGCTATAGCAATTATGATTATTATTTTAAAACTATTACTTATAAATTCAAAGTCAACTTAGCAGGAGTGAAACAATTTGACTGAACTTGCGTCCTTTCTTCGAATACAAATCTAATAAACTAATGAAATAGGCTAATACCCGATTCAAAATAATGTAAACAATAATAATCTAATCTAATAATCTAAACAATAATAATCTTAACAATAGTAAGCTAAACAATTATAATCTAAACAATAATAATCTAAACAATAATAATCTAAACAATAATATTGAATTACTGAAATAAGAACGAGTAACAAGAATACAAGAATACAAGTGATCCTTGTGTAAGTTACTCGATCGTGCAATCGATCGTGCAAGAGTGCCATGTGTTCGATGGGTCGGACAGTTTTATGCGGTGTAGTTGGTATTCTGATTTGGTTGTTTCTCTACTCATCGGGAATGTCTTCCATTCTTCTTATGTAAGTTCTTCTACCGTCGGGGCTAATCGCGATTATGTTGCCGTCTTGAGTCCAGCAGTTAAATTTGCCAAAATTCGCTCGGGCTGCGTGGAATATATTTTGTCGATTTTTCGTTAGTGACTCGGTAATGGTGATTGGTGTGTTTTTAAGCTTGGTTTTAAAATACCAGACCTCGTCTCGGGCTTGATATGAGATGAATTTGACGATGATTGGCCGTGGTCTGTCCAACGGTTTCCTTTGGTTTCCAATGCGGTGAGCTCGGTCGATATCACAGTCGATGTCGATCTTCAGTTTATTGTAGAAGATGTCCACAGCGAGCTCCATAGCGTTTTCTCTTGGTTTCTCTGGGACGCCATGTACAAGCAGACAGTTGCGACGACTGTATTGTTCCAAGTCGTCTACTCGTTCCTCGCACTCCACGGTCTTCCTCTGTAGTTCGTCAACAACTGCGCGGATGATCGACAACTCTTTCAAACAATCTTCTTTAAATTGTTGGTATGATGAGGTAAGGTCCTGGACTGCGTCGTTGTTCTGTGTCTGTGGTGGTGATACAATCAGGTCGAGTCTGCTCTCATACGCTGCCATCCGGCTCAGCATGTTATCCTTGATGCTAGACAGCCTGGCGCCTACGCTCGCTGGCGTGGTAGTGTCGGAGGCTCTGGGTGTGCCTGGTGCGGGCGGTTTTTTTTGCTGAATCTGTGAGGAGGGGCCGGTTTGGCTCAAGCTTCGGGTATTTCGTCGCATTATTATTTTAAGGGTTGGTCCGGAGTAGTAGCTTACGGTCTCTTGCGGTAACTATTGGGTACTAGAAGACTAGAACACTGTAGTGTGGCTGCGCGGTAGCTCGGTCGGTAACACGGGCTAGCTGGGGGGATGACCGATGTGACCAAAGTTTCACTATGACTATGTGATGGAGAAGAATATTGCTAATTAGTTAATGTTGAGTAGGCGTTAGTTCTGTTCAGACTTACGATTAGGTAGATGAGAATTTGTGGCTTGTGAGTGCTGCAAGATATGTGATAAAAGGTTAGATATTACCACTTAAATTATGTGAGTTTACTGCTCCGACCTGTGCACACTTGACTACTCTTCCGCCATCTGCAGGACAATTTTTTGACAATTGATGAGCGAATGAAGTTCCATGTGCTGGTAAATACTTTTAAGATGTTGAAAGGTATGTATTTAGATGTTGTGCCAACTATGTTTAATTTTGTTGAGCGTACTCGTGATTCTATATTAACTTTTACTTTACAGGTTCCTATAATGAATTCCGAGTCGTTCCGCAGGTCATTCTTGTACAGAGGTGTACACTTCTGGAATTCACTTCCGCATGATCTTCGAAGCCAGTTTGTGAGATTGCGGCTCCTAGAATTTAGGAATATGATAGAATCTGTAATTCTTAAGAAGAGAGTTAGGCATGTTTAAGTTAAGATTGATCTACTGTAAGTGGTTTTTCATCTGTTTTAGATGGTTGGTTTGTTGGTCTGCTGGAATCTACATCTGGTTTCCTGAATTCTCTTGATTCAGTTTGATCTCTACTTATAAATGGTTCTCGGATCAAGATTTTCAAGACCATCTGACTTTCAAGATTCGAAGAGAAGATAGAAGGCGTGTACGGTTTCCCGGGTTGCTTTTACGTGAAATTTTAATTTTCCCAGATTGCAGTTTCTGATTTTTTGCAATCCTCATTTCGTTTGAGCTGGGACCGTTAACAAATCAGTTTTTTCTTTTTTTTCTTCTTTCCGTTTTCTTTTTTCTTCTCTTCTTCTTTTTCACTTTTATACATATATATATTAATTTTTTTCCCACAATTTTTTTTTTGTTTCTTCATGTTCTTTCTTATTTGCATACTTCTATTTTTTTTTTTTTTTTAATATGTTGAATTACCACTTCATTTGATTTTATTTTATTTCTCAATTATTTTTTCTTGTTCTTGATTATATTTTTATATAGTTCAGTAGTTTGTTTTGTTTTTATTGTTGTTGTTATTTATGATTTCATCACTATTCATTGTTTGCATAGCTTAGTTTTATTTAATGTCCTCCTTTGTAAATCAGTTTTTATAACTGAATAGGATGTACATTAAATAAATAAATAAATAAATAAATAAATAAATAAATAAATAAATAAATAAATAAATAAAATAAATAAATAAACAAAAACAAAACTTAAATTTTAACGTTTTCGGTCAAGTGATTTTCCTCAGTAGGTCACGTTGCCCGAAAACATTATTTTAAGTTCTGTTTGTATTAGGCCTAAGTATTTATGTTCTTCTATCGCCGCTTACCATCACTCTACTCAGGTAAGCATCCTGTCTCTTTCATGCAATTTTTTTGTACATTCTCTCAGCTCAGCCTTTTGGCACTCTCCTGTAACCCTAATTATAGAGTGAGATTGTTGAATTTGTAATGGAAGTCTATTAGCCCTATACAGTTGATATCCAGTCAACGTGAAAATATTCTTGTGACAAAAGTCAAACGGAACAACTAGTGGTAGGTCTAGACATATCCAATAAAATATAACTTCACTGTTCGGCAAGCTTCCTTCTAAGTAGCAGCTCATGATTCAAATAAGAAATTCAAAACAGCCATGTTCTAAACAACTTAAAACAAAAGAACGGGCGCTGAAAACGGGTTGGCCCATTCCGGTTGTGACATGGCACGTGCACGTGGAACATCACTGCATGTAATATTTCAGACGTGACGGTAAAGTGGTTAAAAGATATTAGCCTACAGTCCATCCTAAGAAAAGACGACAGTGCCTGGAAATTCAGGTTTGACACTTCTTGCACGCACATCCCTATTGTAACACTCAATTTCATGCAATTGCACTATAAAACCATCAAACTCAACCTTCCGTTACCGAGTGTTTATGAGTAGGGCCACAGATTGGCATCTTACAAACGCACCGCACTACACCCCTACTACAGACCCCAGTGAACGTTGCCAAAATGTATTATTTTTTAAACATCCTATACTTTTTGAAGAATCATTGACTACGTTTATCAAGCGGGCTGAGTCCGGACTTATTTTATTCCTCGCCGAGCCCGCTCTCTGTTTATCAAGGTAGTTAAATCCGAACTAGAAATCCAAGATGGATTCCTAACAAGCTCGAGCTTATGCAACGCCTTGAGAATTTTTAAACTGGCTTAGAAGGCTGTGAACAGCAGATCTGTCAGAAGTGTTGATCGTGAAATCGTTGAAGTGAAATCAAATCATTGCTTTTTTTAGCTCAAAAACTAGCTATCTTCCTCATTAATAAATCAAATTAAAAATGATATAGCCTACATCAAATCACAATCACGTGGAGCAATTTCGCGCGCATTCTAATATTAGCAGGCCGTGGGCAATTTGTTGGCGGTGAGTAGGCCTAATGGGCATGGTCATTCAAGTCAGCTCGATTCCGTTTATCAACAAATTTTAAGCTCGGGTAAAGCGAGCCAGAGCGGTGTCGTTGCTGAACTGGAATAAGTTCGAGCTGACGTGTTTATCAGACAAATTAAGTGCGGACTCAGTCCAGCTCATGCGGGCTCAGCCCGCTTGATAAACGTAGTCACTGGTTCCAACTAAGTGACCTAGGCCTATTCCCAAACCCATGGCCAGTTCCGAGCAAGAATGGAATACTTGAAAAAGCAGCCCCATCCCATCATCTCTTCTCAGGACAGAGATTAGGGCCCAGGCCTAGTCTGTGCCCAGAAATAGTCTACCCTACAGTAGCATATAATATAGCCTAGGTGACAGGTAGGCCTAGGCTAGGCCAGCTTAGCCTAGGCTAGGCCTAGGTCTAGCTTACCTGTCAAACACCTCAAATATATATATAAACTATCTAAATTATAATTAAATCTATAAGTCAACAAGGTACAAAACAACCATGGTCAGGACCGTGACAACCAGAAAGCCAAGGCCTAGGCCTAACCTCTTCGCGCTGTGGTAGGGTAGCCTAGGCCTAGCCTAGGCCTAGCCATTTGTGTAGGCTAGGCCTAGGCCTACACGTACATGACAAGGCATTACTTCTCGTTTGACCTTACATAAACAGACGTCAACCCCAAACATCTATCAAATCGTGAGGATCTAGAATAAACTAGAACTCGGCCTAGGGAGTGGCTCGGCGTTGGCGCCTAGGACTAGGCCTAGGCTAGGCCTAGGCTTGGTGGCGTACCTAGGTTTAACCTTGAAAGAGGCTTGGCCAAAAAGTAGCGTATAGTAAAGACCAAGTTTTACTCACATTTTCTCATCCAAACCTAGGCTAGTTTCTAGAACATTAAACGGCGTTATCTTTCGCCAATTAATTTTATTTTGAACTTAAGACAAGGAATAGGCTGGGCCAAAACATACCTTGCATTCAGCCGGATGTTAGTGACTTGTGGGCTGTGGCCTCCTCTAAATCTAATGAATCATAATACACGCCCACCTACCTGCGCCTGTTAGAGTCTTGCTGCAACTTGCAACGACTAACTGGCGGTGGTATATTTGAAATATTTTTATGTGAACGGGATGGACAGAGATATCATGAGTGCATAGGCACAATTATTTCCGTTTATCCATTATCTGTTAATTCTTTTACATATGTGCATGTGCATTTTTGTTTTATACGTATGTGCATAAATAGTGTGGATTCCGAATAAGAGGGGTTTTTTTGATTGGCGCGCATTCAAAAACAAAACACTGTGGAATGCCTAAAAATCTCGCCGAAGACATAAGTTGGCAAGAAAATGATGCTGTACGATAGTTGGATAACATCAATAATTATTATTGTTCCCATAAATAAGATGCGTTAATAAAACAAGTCTGAAACATAGGTAGAACTAGTTGTAACAGCCTGAAATTTAGGAACAACAAATTTCCAAGGCTGTGCTCAGGCAGTTCTGAAGCGCAACAAAAAACAAATGAATTGCATTCGCAATCTGGATTGTGTGGATCAGGATGCACGTGAAACATGAATGTAGACGGTAGTTATTTTTACGTCAAAACATGGTATTTCATCCCGAAATTACGACACAAACCCCCAGGTAAGTGAATATAATGAAAATAATGATAGGTCTACATTATTTCAGCCGTCAATATAAGTATAACATTCTAAGCGCCAAAAACCTAAACGGACTAGGCCTAGGCCTAGGCCTATTCTTACGTTGAGCTATCGACGGAGTTGTAGAGGCCAGAGCAAGCTATAGTTCGCGTAGATTATGAGAATTGTGTTACTATTTAGCTATAGCATTGGGTTTGAAATATAGGGCCTATATTTCAAAATATGGCGTACGAGGGAGAGCACAGAGACGTCCAAAAGGTTAGGGGGAATGTTGATCTTGAACCACAATAAAGGGAAATGAGGTAGGCATAGGCCTACACGGAGACGCAACTTTATAAAGACGTTCAAAAGGTTAGGGGGAATGTTGATCTTGAACCACAATAAAGGGAAATGAGGTAGGCCTAGGCCTACACGGAGACGCCACTTAATAAAGACGTTCAAAAGGTTAGGGGGAATGTTGATCTTGAACCACAATAAAGGGAAATGAGGTAGGCCTAGGCCTGCACGAAGACGCCACTTAATAAAGACGTTCAAAAGGTTAGGGGGAATGTTGATCTTGAACCACAATAAAGGGAATAGAGGTAGGCTTAGGCCTACACGGAAACGCTACTTTATAACGCAACTTTGGCGGTTTTGAACGAAAAAAAGTGAGTAGAACACCGGATCAGCTGTGCGCAAGTTTTACCGAAAGTAATGTAGGCCTAAAGGGTATTTCTTGAACATTAAAGCCTACCTAATTCTTACGTTCGGCGGGAGCTGAAGGTCTTTTCTTACGTCCTGAAATGAAAATAGTGTAGGCCTAAAGGGTATTTATTATTCTTACAATATTTTTACGTTTGTGGGTGGCTTCTTATACGTTCTAACGTAAGAATTACTAGCCTACACACTATTCTTACGTTGGTGGTGCGCGCGCCTGTCGATTAGTCACGTGACTAGACAACCAATAGAAACACAGAACGTAAGAATAATTTTCTGCCGTAAGAATATCCACTGCCAAACCTAAACAGTGTTGTGACTAGATAATTTATTTTTTATCTAGATAAAGATAAAGATAATTCCCCAAAAATTATCTAGATAAGATAAAAGATAAAGTGTAAAAAAATTATCTAGGTAATAGATAAAAGATTAAAATAATTATCTAGATAATTTTGAAAAGATAAAAGATAATAATGATATTATTGAGTTATTGACATATTTCTTAAAAAGCAATATTAACTTATTTTTTCCATATCTATCATAATATGGATGGATTTTAAGGATGGGATAGTTAGGTTTAAAGTTATTAGAGAATAGAGATACAGGACTAAGGATATTCAAAATTTCAAACTTTATTGTAAAAAGTACAAGATACATTACTATTAGGGTCTGTCCAGGAAAATGTCTTAAGTTTTCAAAATGCAAAATTCAATTAATTTAAACATGCTCGGTGTCAAATTTAAGATATAGTCTCCCAAACACTAATTTTTAGAAGTGTAATACATAAATTGAGTTCAATTGGCTGTTTACAATATGATAGCCCCTTAAATACAATAAAAAAGCATATATAAAATAAATACAATATGATAGCCCCTATATTATGGTTAAACATTTTATCTATTTTTTTTATCTAAAAACTTAAAATTTTAGATAAGATAATCTGTATTTTTATCTAGATAAAAGATAAAGTTAACCCCAAAAAAATTAGCTAGATAAAGATAATAGATAACAGATTTGATCTAGATACGTTATCTAGATAATTTTATCTAGATAAGTCACAACACTGAACCTAAATCATCTTTATTGTCCCGCTTTGAACGGAACAGTTCCGTTTACGGTGTTTTTAGGGACTTGTCCTGGTGTCCCTCCACCTGTTCGACGGGGACGCTGTTTGGTCCCGTTTTTGTAAATATACCGATTCATAAAAAGTTATATTCAAATTTTAATTTGATAATTCACTCAAAATGAATCTTACTTGCTTGCTCAGATCACTGTAAATGCTGTCTTGAAAATAAAAATAGCGCCAAAATGTTTTGCCTCCGGCAGCTGGGGGCTGGGGCTCTGCCCCAGACCCCTTACAGCCCACGCAGCTACACGCCTCAAAGTCTACAGATAGTTGCTCTGTCCCGTTTTTCACTTCTAAAATATGACCTAGCTTATATCTTAATTACGATAAGCCTAGATGGTTGTAATAAAGGCATATCTGAGCTGAGCCCAAGAATAGCTGCACAAGTTGCAAACTAGAAAAATAGCTCTTTCTTGTTGATCAAGACATAAAAAATAAAGCGCCCGGCCCTCAAGCGCAGCCTATGCGTGGCGTAGATTGTGTACAATTTTGCTATTGCTGTGGAAACTAATTAAATCTTGCAATTAATGTTTTGCCTTTCTATAATATCCAATCAACGATAATTGGTATTGCCTGATGGCCGATGCCTTTGTTTATTTTATAATGTACCTACATTATTAGCTTCTTCATTTGGATTTTGATAATACCAATTGATGACACTTCAAGAGTGTAATATAAAGAATCCATTAGGGGAAACGCTTTGTCCAGATCAACTAGTTTAGTGCAAGAACACCGATAAAGCTCAGTGATAGGACACAAGACTCTAATTCGGTAGATCGCTAGTTCGATGCCCGATTCCGGCAATCCAGACTGAAGGCTTTTTTGAAAGTTTTCTCCAGTCAAAAGGTAAATGCTAGCTAGGATTGTGACATAACTAAAGGTCCAAATACATTTATTTCCCATTATTCCAAATACTACACACAATACCTAATTAGTACCTAGTCACGTGTTACAAAAAGGTACATGAAGTGTTCCTGGGAAGGTTTTCTACGAAAAAAATAATTCTTAGTACATGAGAGAAGGAATATCATTATCTGAGATGGAGCGATGTGTTTGTATGCATGTCCATCAATGAAGGGTTGCATACAGCATTTTATGATTACAATTTAGAGTTTAGATAATACAATTATAATATTTTATCAGGGTATATCGATAATACATAATAATAACAACAATAATAATAATACTAATACTTATTATAATAATAATAATAATAATAATAATAATAATAATAATAATAATAATAATAATAATAATAATAATAATAATAATAATAATAATAATAATAATAATAATAATAATAATAATTCATTTCATTTCATTTCATTTATTTATTATTCTGTACAATTACACAAGTTTAATATTGAGCAAACACCTTCATGAACTCTCTGCTCGCTCGAAGGTTTGCTTTTACATACATGAATAAAATAGTGCACAGTCAACGTTAATCAATACAAATTTAGATTTAGACTAAGAACTATGAAAACATGTTTAATTCTCTATACAATCGAACAGTTGTTAAAATACATTGGTGTTATTATACTAAAATCAATGCTAAAACACTTCTAAAACAATGCTGTATATACATTTAAAAAGTTAAGCGTTCTGCGAATAATTAAATCAAATTAAAATTTGTTAAAAAGTAAGAATTACAAAAGCCATGTTTGATTATCTATACAGGTAAACAGTAGTTATCAAATTGTAAAACAATGCTAAAATAATACGAAACTAGTCCTAAACAATACTGAAACAATGTTGAACTACAACTGAAACCACGTTCCCTCTTTGATCGTGTGTTCTGCCAGCTTTTTAAAAGTAATATATTTCATGGAAACAAAGAACTCAGGCATTTGACTAATAATGGTGTTGAACAATTGTGGCCCTTTATAAGTTAATTGGTTTCTCGTGTTTGTCATTCTAAAGTCCGGTACATTCAAGCTCAGCATTCTTGACTTCCTGGTGTTCACACTATTGGTTGTAAAATGATAGTTACTCAAATTCTTAAATACATATGTAACAACTTTTAACAAATAGAGAAGTGACAAAGGAAGAATATTAAACTCTGCGTATATATAATCAACTGATTCAAGACGATTTATGTTGAATATTGTTCTTATGACATAGTTTTGTGTTGTACGAAGAGAAGTTAGTTTGTAGTCAAATGTTCCACCCCAGTGAATAATACCAAATTGCAGAATAGATTGAAAAAGTGCGAAATATAACTGACGTAAAACATGAATAGGCATTATCTTCTTAAGATGGTAAAAAATGTAGTTAATTGCTCTAAGCTTTATTGATAACATCTGTATGTGCATACTCCAACTTAGGGATGAATTTATATGTAGACGCCCAGATATCTAATAGAATCACACATTTCAATACAGCTACATTTACATCCAGTCTCCTTTATACATTTTGAATCATGGTAAACAATCTTGAGATGAGGAATCGTGGCCTGCTCCTTAAAACGAAACAATAAATATTTAGTTTTTAAGCTATTGAGAACAAGACCATTTCTGTTAAAATAAGAGGATAAAACACGCAAGTCTTGAACAACAAGGATTTCTAAAATTAAATACGACACAGCTGATAAAACTAGAGCAGCATCATCTGCAAACAAAGTAATCTTAGCATAAAGAGGCAGCAGAGAGACGTCATTAATAAAAATTAAGAAAAATATTGGCCCTAACACAGACCCTTGCGGGACACCACGATTAACAGTCATTTTATCACTAAAAGTACCATTTATTCTTACCATTTGTGTACGTTTATTTAAATATGATTCAAACCAAATACCAATTTTTCCCCTAAGACCGCAGTTTTGAAGTTTTTCTATCAATAAATTGTGGGAGATCATGTCAAATGCCTTACTCAAGTCTAAATATACCGCCATGGTCTTGTGATTTTTCTCCATTGCTTGAGTGATATGTTTAGTATGGCTATCTATGGCCATATCCACATTATTATTTGGCAAGAAACCATATTGATTAGGAGAAAAATAATTGATAGATTGTAAAAAGTTTAAAACTTGATTTTTGACACAAACCTCTAAAATTTTCGATAAAGATGGTAAAAGTGATATTGGACGATAATTGGTCACCATTGTTTTATCACCAGCTTTAAAAACAGGTATAATGACAGCCGTTTTGAAAATGTCTGGCACATAGCCATTGTTGATAGAAAGATTAAACAGGTATTTGAAAATCGGTACAAAAATGTCAATATTATCTTTTATCATACAGATATTAACTCTATCAATCCCGGCACTTGTTTTACGTTTCATGCTTCTGATGACTTGTACAAGATCAGCTTCAGTTATTTCAGAAACGTGCATGGTTTGGTTAACCCACTGCTTCTTAAAATTCTCCCTCGTTGCGTCATCACTTCCTGCTTAATAATAATAATAATAATAATAATAATAATAATAATAATAATAATAATAATAATAATAATAATAATAATAAAAATAATAATAATAATAATAATAATAATAATAATAATAATAATAATAATAATAATAATAATAATAATAATAATAATAATAATAATAATAATAATAATAATAATAATAATAATAATAATAGTTATAATAATATTAATACTTTTTTAAATTATTATTAGGATTATTCAAAATACATTATTCAAATAAAAGTAGTTTAGATACATACAGATAAACAAATTCTGCGAAACCATAAACGCTTGTCCGCAGAGAATCCTCATTCGCCACGAAAAACCACGGGTGCATTACAACAAAATATACACTCTGCATGCACATACAAAATATAAAACAAAAAAATATAAAACAAAGAAACATCTCAAGATAACTGAATAACATAAATATGGAACACAAATGACCTAAGGATACCACTGTAGAAAACAAACCCAAGGACTTCAAATTGACATTCTCACTTCTCTTAAATTTAATCTTAAATAAACACACAAAATATTCAAAAAGGAGGAAAAAACGCGAGAAGAGAAGAGTATATCAGAAACAATACAAGACGGCACCATTAATGCAAAACACTCAAATAAGGTTATCTAACAACCAACTTTTACAGTTATCTTTCACTAATCTAAAAGAGTCGGAAAATAAAAAATCATTGGGAAGATCATTAAAAAAACTTAGGTACGAGAACAGAAAATTGCCTATCTCCATATTTATTTATTGTACTTGGAACTTCAAATTGAACTTTGTTTTGCGATCTCGTAAATTTACCATGTGAGATCACAACTTTATAAGTATCAAAAATAATACTTAACATAAATAAGATACTTAAAGAGCTCAGTCATGGGTAACGCAGAGCATGCAAAATAGCACATTTTTAACGACTCTTTCTTATGAACTGGCGTTATATTTTATAATTTTATTTTGAATATTGAATATTGTATTCCTTTTCACGTTTCGATAATATAATCCGAATGCCAATGTTAGATGCTGCGCATGACTATGAATACCAATAATAATAATAATAATAATAATAATAATAATAATAATAATAATAATAATAATAATAATAATAATAATAATAATAATAATGATAATAATAATAATAAATAATAATACAAATAATAATAATACAAATAATAATAATTAAAATAAAAATAATAATAATAATTATTATAACTATAATAATAATAATAATAAGATAATAATAATAATAATAATAATAATAATAATAATAATAATAATAATAATAATAATAATAATAATAATAATAATAATAATAATAATAATAATAATAATAATAATAATAGTAATAATAATAATAATAATAATAATAATAGTAATAATGATAATGTAGGTACATCATAGGCTAGAATTACATACATGGTATTAGCATGACATGACAGACTCGGCCCATGCCGGGTCTAATGTGACTACTTTGTTTTCTTTTCGGTAGGTTTCTTATAAGTATGATTGGCATTGATTGATTCTAAACCACTTATTTTTTACTTTACTCACGAAATGTGTTATTAATTTTCAAAAGTTAACAAAATATTCTGTGGGGCTAACCTGAGGGCTATCGCCCCCCAGACTCCTCACGTTTCGATGATATAATCCGAACGCCAAGTATAATGTTAGATGCCTATCATGACGAAGCGCTACCAAATAGAGGACGTGCTTAGCTTTGTGTGCTAAACAAGAGGCAAACGTTCTTACCAATACCCGCAACGAAAATATCGGCGTGTGCGTGTGAGAAGTATTTATTTTTATGAAATCAATATTATGTATTATTTAAAAATAGTAAATACTATTAGTTACTTTGTTTGGATAATAACATTGTATTTAATGAAACCCGCCCCGAGTAAGTTGTTATTCTGCAGGTACGGTATTTTGTAAGTTCGGTCCGTTACTCGAACTGAATCCTTGCATTCGTCTTGTAGCACAGGAAAACGTCGAAGAAATTAAGTCAGAACAGTAAGTTGTAGGTCGATGGAACCGAACTGGCGATCTGCCGAATTAGAATATCACCACATGTATTACACTAAGAGGTCACCATGGTGTTTTGGTTTCCTTCCTCAGTTCCGGACTACTGCCGAGGATGGCTTTATTGCCGGTACAAAGATCTGCATAAGATACAACCCGAGCCGCAACGTAAACCGAGGACCCGCGTCCTGACGGTAAGTAGGCTAATACGTGGTATATATTGAGCACAATCTGACGTGCAACCTAGATCACATCATTTCGGGGTTGCTTAGGACACAAGGGTTCAACTCACCAGCAGATACATCACCAATGTTTAATGTACAGTGGGTATTTGGCTTATTGCTTAGGACACAAAGGTTCAACTTACCAGCAGATACATCACCAACGTTTAATGTACAGTGGGTATTTGGCTTATTGCTTAGGACACCAAGGTTCTACTCACCAGCAGATACATCACCAATGTTGAATGTATAGTGGGTATTTGTCTTGTTGCTTAGGACACCAAGGTTCAACTCACCAGCAGATACATCACCAATGTTTAATGTATAGTGGGTATTTGGCTTATTGCTTAGGACACCAAGGTTCAATTCACCAGCAGATACATCACCAATGTTTAATGTATAGTGGGTATGTGGCTTATTGCTTAGGACACAAAGGTTCAACTTACCAGCAGATACATCACCAACGTTTAATGTACAGTGGGTATTTTGTCTTGTTGCTTAGAACACAAAGGTTCTACTCACCAGCAGATACATCACCAATGTTAAATGTATAGTGGGTATTTGTCTTGTTGCTTAGGACACCAAGGTTCAACTCACCAGCAGATACATCACCAATGTTTAATGTATAGTGGGTATTTGGCTTATTGCTTACGACACCAAGGTTCAATTCACCAGCAGATACATCACCAATGTTTAATGTATAGTGGGTATGTGGCTTATTGCTTAGGACACAAAGGTTCAACTTACCAGCAGATACATCACCAACGTTTAATGTACAGTGGGTATTTTGTCTTGTTGCTTAGAACACAAAGGTTCTACTCACCAGCAGATACATCACCAATGTTGAATGTATAGTGGGTATTTGGCTTATTGCTTAGAACACAAAGGTTCAACTCACCAGCAGATACATCACCAATGTTTAATGTATAGTGGGTATTTGGCTTATTGCTTAGAACACAAAGGTTCAACTCACCAGCAGATACATAACCAATGTTTAATGTATAGTGGGTATTTGGCTTATTGCTTAGAACACAAAGGTTCAACTCACCAGCAGATACATCACCAATGTTTAATGTACAGTGGGTATTTGGCTTATTGCTTAGAACACAAAGGTTCAACTCACCAGCAGATACATCACCAATGTTTAATGTATAGTGGGTATTTGGCTTATTGCTTAGAACACAAAGGTTCAACTCACCAGCAGATACATCATTAATGTTTAATGTATAGTGGGTATTTGGCTTATTGCTTAGAACACAAAGGTTCAACTCACCAGCAAATACATCACCAATGTTTAATGACCAGTGGGTATTTGGCTAATTGCTAAGGACACAAGGGTTCAACTCACCAGCAGATACATCACCAATGTTTAATGTACAGTGGGTATTTGGCTTATTGCTTAGGACACAAAGGTTCAACTTACCAGCAGATACATCACCAACGTTTAATGTACAGTGGGTATTTTGTCTTGTTGCTTAGAACACAAAGGTTCTACTCACCAGCAGATACATCACCAATGTTGAATGTATAGTGGGTATTTGTCTTGTTGCTTAGGACACCAAGGTTCAACTCACCAGCAGATACATCACCAATGTTTAATGACCAGTGGGTATTTGGCTAATTGCTTAGGACACAAGGGTTCAACTCACCAGCAGATACATCACCAATGTTTAATGTATAGTGGGTATTTGTCTTGTTGCTAAGGACACCAAGGTTCAACTCACCAGCAGATACATCACCAATGTTGAATGTATAGTGGGTATTTGTCTTGTTGCTTAGGACACCAAGGTTCAACTCACCAGCAGATACATCACCAATGTTTAATGTATAGTGGGTATTTGGCTTATTGCTTAGGACACAAAGGTTCAACTTACCAGCAGATACATCACCAACGTTTAATGTACAGTGGGTATTTTGTCTTGTTGCTTAGAACACAAAGGTTCAACTTACCAGCAGATACATCACCAACGTTTAATGTACAGTGGGTATTTTGTCTTGTTGCTTAGAACACAAAGGTTCTACTCACCAGCAGATACATCACCAATGTTGAATGTATAGTGGGTATTTGTCTTGTTGCTTAGGACACCAAGGTTCAACTCACCAGCAGATACATCACCAATGTTTAATGTATAGTGGGTATTTGGCTTATTGCTTACGACACCAAGGTTCAATTCACCAGCAGATACATCACCAATGTTTAATGTATAGTGGGTATGTGGCTTATTGCTTAGGACACAAAGGTTCAACTTACCAGCAGATACATCACCAACGTTTAATGTACAGTGGGTATTTTGTCTTGTTGCTTAGAACACAAAGGTTCTACTCACCAGCAGATACATCACCAATGTTGAATGTATAGTGGGTATTTGGCTTATTGCTTAGAACACAAAGGTTCAACTCACCAGCAGATACATCACCAATGTTTAATGTATAGTGGGTATTTGGCTTATTGCTTAGAACACAAAGGTTCAACTCACCAGCAGATACATAACCAATGTTTAATGTATAGTGGGTATTTGGCTTATTGCTTAGAACACAAAGGTTCAACTCACCAGCAGATACATCACCAATGTTTAATGTACAGTGGGTATTTGGCTTATTGCTTAGAACACAAAGGTTCAACTCACCAGCAGATACATCACCAATGTTTAATGTATAGTGGGTATTTGGCTTATTGCTTAGAACACAAAGGTTCAACTCACCAGCAGATACATCATTAATGTTTAATGTATAGTGGGTATTTGGCTTATTGCTTAGAACACAAAGGTTCAACTCACCAGCAAATACATCACCAATGTTTAATGACCAGTGGGTATTTGGCTAATTGCTAAGGACACAAGGGTTCAACTCACCAGCAGATACATCACCAATGTTTAATGTACAGTGGGTATTTGGCTTATTGCTTAGGACACAAAGGTTCAACTTACCAGCAGATACATCACCAACGTTTAATGTACAGTGGGTATTTTGTCTTGTTGCTTAGAACACAAAGGTTCTACTCACCAGCAGATACATCACCAATGTTGAATGTATAGTGGGTATTTGTCTTGTTGCTTAGGACACCAAGGTTCAACTCACCAGCAGATACATCACCAATGTTTAATGACCAGTGGGTATTTGGCTAATTGCTTAGGACACAAGGGTTCAACTCACCAGCAGATACATCACCAATGTTTAATGTATAGTGGGTATTTGTCTTGTTGCTTAGGACACCAAGGTTCAACTCACCAGCAGATACATCACCAATGTTGAATGTAAAGTGGGTATTTGTCTTGTTGCTTAGGACACCAAGGTTCAACTCACCAGCAGATACATCACCAATGTTTAATGTATAGTTGGTATTTGGCTTATTGCTTAGGACACAAAGGTTCAACTTACCAGCAGATACATCACCAACGTTTAATGTACAGTGGGTATTTTGTCTTGTTGCTTAGAACACAAAGGTTCTACTCACCAGCAGATACATCACCAATGTTGAATGTATAGTGGGTATTTGGCTTATTGCTTAGAACACAAAGGTTCAACTCACCAGCAGATACATCACCAATGTTTAAAGTATAGTGGGTATTTGGCTTATTGCTTAGAACACAAAGGTTCAACTCACCAGCAGATACATAACCAATGTTTAATGTATAGTGGGTATTTGGCTTATTGCTAAGAACACAAAGGTTCAACTCACCAGCAGATACATCACCAATGTTTAATGTACAGTGGGTATTTGGCTTATTGCTTAGAACACAAAGGTTCAACTCACCAGCAGATACATCACCAATGTTTAATGTATAGTGGGTATTTGGCTTATTGCTTAGAACACAAAGGTTCAACTCACCAGCAGATACATCACCAATGTTTAATGACCAGTGGGTATTTGGCTTATTGCTTAGGACACAAGGGTTCAACTCACCAGCAGATACATCACCAATGTTTAATGTAAAGTGGGTATTTGGCTTATTGCTTAGAACACAAAGGTTCAACTCACTAGCAGATACATCACCAATGTTTAATGTACAGTGGGTATTTGGCTTATTGCTTAGAACACAAAGGTTCAACTCACCAGCAGATACATCACCAATGTTGAATGTATAGTGGGTATTTGGCTTATTGCTTAGAACACAAAGGTTCAACTCACCAGCAGATACATCACCAATGTTTAATGTATAGTGGGTATTTGGCTTATTGCTTAGAACACAAAGGTTCAACTCACCAGCAGATACATCACCAATGTTTAATGACCAGTGGGTATTTGGCTTATTGCTTAGGACACAAAGGTTCAACTCACCAGCAGATACATCACCAATGTTTAATGTATAGTGGGTATTTGGCTTATTGCTTAGAACACAAAGGTTCAACTCACCAGCAGATACATCACCAATGTTTAATGACCAGTGGGTATTTGGCTTATTGCTTAGAACACCAATGTTCAACTCACCAGCAGATACATCACCAATGTTTAATGTACAGTGGGTATTTGGCTAATTGCTTAGGACACAAAGGTTCAATTTACCAGCAGATACATCACCAATGTTTAATGTACAGTGGGTATTTGTCTTGTTGCTTAGGACACCAAGGTTCAACTCACCAGCAGATACATCACCAATGTTTAATGTATAGTGGGTATTTGTCTTGTTGCTTAGGACACCAAGGTTCAACTCACCAGCAGATACATCAACAATGTTTAATGTATAGTGGGTATTTGGCTTATTGCTTAGAACACAAAGATTCAACTCACCAGCAGATACATCACCAATGTTTAATGTACAGTGGGTATTTGGCTTATTGCTTAGGACACAAAGGTTCAATTTACCAGCAGATACATCACCAATGTTTAATGTATAGTGGGTAATTGTCTTGTTGCTTAGGACACCAAGGTTCAACTCACCAGCAGATACATCACCAACGTTTAATGTACAGTGGGTATTTGGCTTATTGCTTAGGACACAAAGGTTCAACTTACCAGCAGATACATCACCAACGTTTAATGTACAGTGGGTATTTTGTCTTGTTGCTTAGAACACAAAGGTTCAACTCACCAGCAGATACATCACCAATGTTTAATGTACAGTGGGTATTATGCTTATTGCTTAGAACACAAAGGTTCAACTTACCAGCAGATACATTACCAATGTTTAATGTATAGTGGGTATTTGTCTTGTTGCTTAGGACACAAAGGTTCAACTCACCAGCAGATACATCACCAATGTTTAATGTATAGTGGGTATTTGTCTTGTTGCTTAGGACACCAAGGTTCAACTCACCAGCAGATACATCACCAATGTTTAATGTATAGTGGGTAATTGTCTTGTTGCTTAGGACACCAAGGTTCAACTCACCAGCAGATACATCACCAATGTTTAATGTATAGTGGGTATTTGTCTTGTTGCTTAGGACACCAAGGTTCAACTCACCAGCAGATACATCACCAATGTTTAATGTATAGTGGGTATTTGTCTTGTTGCTTAGGACACAAAGGTTCAACTTACCAGCAGATACATCACCAATGTTTAATGTATAGTGGGTATTTGTCTTGTTGCTTAGGACACAAAGGTTCAACTCACCAGCAGATACATCACCAATGTTTAATGTATAGTGGGTATTTGTCTTGTTGCTTAGAACACAAACGTTCAACTCACCAGCAGATACATCACCAATGTTTAATGTATAGTGGGTATTAGTCTTGTTGCTTAGGACACAAAGGTTCCACTCACCAGCAGATACATCACCAATGTTTAATGTATAGTGGGTAATTGTCTTGTTGCTTAGGACACCAAGGTTCAACTCACCAGCAGATTCATCACCAATGTTTAATGTATAGTGGGTAATTGTCTTGTTGCTTAGGACACCAAGGTTCAACTCACCAGCAGATACATCACCAATGTTTAATGTACAGTGGGTATTTGGCTTATTGCTTAGAACACAAAGGTTCAACTTACCAGCAGATACATTACCAATGTTTAATGTATAGTGGGTATTTGTCTTGTTGCTTAGGACACAAAGGTTCAACTCACCAGCAGATACATCACCAATGTTTAATGTATAATGGGTATTTGTCTTGTTGCTTAGGATACCAAGGTTCAACTCACCAGCAGATACATCACCAATGTTTAATGTATAGTGGGTAATTGTCTTGTTGCTTAGGACACCAAGGTTCAACTCACCAGCAGATACATCACCAATGTTTAATGTATAGTGGGTAATTGTCTTGTTGCTTAGGACACCAAGGTTCAACTCACCAGCAGATACATCACCAATGTTTAATGTATAGTGGGTAATTGTCTTGTTGCTTAGGACACCAAGGTTCAACTCACCAGCAGATACATCAACAATGTTTAATGTATAGTGGGTATTTGGCTTATTGCTTAGGACACAAAGGTTCAACTCACCAGCAGATACATCACCAATGTTTAATGTACAGTGGGTATTTGGCTTATTGCTTAGGACACAAAGGTTCAACTTACCAGCAGATACATCACCAACGTTTAATGTACAGTGGGTATTTTGTCTTGTTGCTTAGAACACAAAGGTTCTACTCACCAGCAGATACATCACCAATGTTTAATGTATAGTGGGTATTTGGCTTATTGCTTAGAACACCAAAGTTCAACTCACCAGCAGATACATCACCAATGTTTAATGTATAGTGGGTATTTGGCTTATTGCTTAGAACACAAAGGTTCAACTCACCAGCAGATACATCACCAATGTTTAATGTATAGTGGGTATTTGGCTAATTGCTTAGAACACAAATGTTCAACTCACCAGCAGATACATCACCAATGTTTAATGACCAGTGGGTATTTGGCTAATTGCTTAGGACACAAGGGTTCAACTCACCAGCAGATACATCACCAATGTTTAATGACCAGTGGGTATTTGGCTAATTGCTTAGGACACAAGAGTTCAACTCACCAGCAGATACATCACCAATGTTTAATGTATAGTGGGTATTTGTCTTGTTGCTTAGGACACCAAGGTTCAACTCACCAGCAGATACATCACCAATGTTGAATGTATAGTGGGTATTTGTCTTGTTGCTTAGGACACCAAGGTTCAACTCACCAGCAGATACATCACCAATGTTTAATGTATAGTGGGTATTTGGCTTATTATTAAGGACACAAAGGTTCAACTTACCAGCAGATACATCACCAACGTTTAATGTACAGTGGGTATTTTGTCTTGTTGCTTAGAACACAAAGGTTCTACTCACCAGCAGATACATCACCAATGTTGAATGTATAGTGGGTATTTGGCTTATTGATTAGAACACAAAGGTTCAACTCACCAGCAGATACATCACCAATGTTTAATGTATAGTGGGTATTTGGCTTATTGCTTAGAACACAAAGGTTCAACTCACCAGCAGATACATAACCAATGTTTAATGTATAGTGGGTATTTGGCTTATTGCTTAGAACACAAAGGTTCAACTCACCAGCAGATACATCACCAATGTTTAATGTACAGTGGGTATTTGGCTTATTGCTTAGAACACAAAGGTTCAACTCACCAGCAGATACATCACCAATGTTTAATGTATAGTGGGTATTTGGCTTATTGCTTAGAACACAAAGGTTCAACTCACCAGCAGATACATCACCAATGTTTAATGACCAGTGGGTATTTGGCTTATTGCTTAGGACACAAGGGTTCAACTCACCAGCAGATACATCACCAATGTTTAATGTACAGTGGGTATTTGGCTTATTGCTTAGAACACAAAGGTTCAACTCACCAGCAGATACATCACCAATGTTTAATGTACAGTGGGTATTTGGCTTATTGCTTAGAACACAAAGGTTCAACTCACCAGCAGATACATCACCAATGTTGAATGTATAGTGGGTATTTGGCTTATTGCTTAGAACACAAAGGTTCAACTCACCAGCAGATACATCACCAATGTTTAATGTACAGTGGGTATTTGGCTTATTGCTTAGAACACAAAGGTTCAACTCACCAGCAGATACATCACCAATGTTAAATGTATAGTGGGTATTTGGCTTATTGCTTAGAACACAAAGGTTCAACTCACCAGCAGATACATCACCAATGTTTAATGTATAGTGGGTATTTGGCTTAGTGCTTAGAACACAAAGGTTCAACTCACCAGCAGATACATCACCAATGTTTAATGACCAGTGGGTATTTGGCTAATTGCTTAGGACACAAGGGTTCAACTCACCAGCAGATACATCACCAATGTTTAATGTACAGTGGGTATTTGGCTTATTGCTTAGGACACAAAGGTTCAACTTACCAGCAGATACATCACCAACGTTTAATGTACAGTGGGTATTTTGTCTTGTTGCTTAGAACACAAAGGTTCTACTCACCAGCAGATACATCACCAATGTTGAATGTATAGTGGGTATTTGTCTTGTTGCTTAGGACACCAAGGTTCAACTCACCAGCAGATACATCACCAATGTTTAATGACCAGTGGGTATTTGGCTAATTGCTTAGGACACAAGGGTTCAACTCACCAGCAGATACATCACCAATGTTTAATGTATAGTGGGTATTTGTCTTGTTGCTTAGGACACCAAGGTTCAACTCACCAGCAGATACATCACCAATGTGTAATGTATAGTGGGTATTTGTCTTGTTGCTTAGGACACAAAGGTTCAACTCACCAGCAGATACATCACCAATGTTTAATGTATAGTGGGTATTTGTCTTGTTGCTTAGGACACCAAGGTTCAACTCACCAGCAGATACATCACCAATGTTTAATGAACAGTGGGTATTTGTCTTGTTGCTTAGGACACAAAGGTTCAACTCACCAGCAGATACATCACCAATGTTTAATGTATAGTGGGTAATTGTCTTGTTGCTTAGGACACCAAGGTTCAACTCACCAGCAGATACATCACCAATGTTTAATGTATAGTGGGTAATTGTCTTGTTGCTTAGGACACCAAGGTTCAACTCACCAGCAGATACATCACCAATGTTTAATGTATAGTGGGTAATTGTCTTGTTGCTTAGGACACCAAGGTTCAACTCACCAGCAGATACATCACCAATGTTTAATGTATAGTGGGTATTTGTCTTGTTGCTTAGGACACCAAGGTTCAACTCACCAGCAGATACATCACCAATGTTTTATGTATAGTGGGTATTTGTCTTGTTGCTTAGGACACCAAGGTTCAACTTACCAGCAGATACATCACCAATGTTTTATGTATAGTGGGTAATTGTCTTGTTGCTTAGGACACCAAGGTTTAACTCACCAGCAGATACATCACCAATGTTTACTTTAATGTATAGTGGGTATTTGTCTTGTTGCTAAGGACACCAAGGTTCAACTCACCAGCAGATACATCACCAATGGTTGATGTAAAGTGGGTATTTGTCTTGTTGCTTAGGACACCAAGGTTCAACTCACCAGCAGATACATCACCAATGTTTAATGTATAGTGGGTAATTGTCTTGTTGCTTAGGACACAAAGGTTCAACTCACCAGCAGATACATCACCAATGTTTAATGTATAGTGGGTATTTGTCTTGTTGCTTAGGACACCAAGGTTCAACTCACCAGCAGATACATCACCAATGTTTAATGTATAGTGGGTATTTGTCTTGTTGCTTAGGACACCAAGGTTCAACTCACCAGCAGATACATCACCAATGTTTAATGCATAATGGGTATTTGTCTTGTTGCTTAGGACACCAAGGTTCAACTCACCAGCAGATACATCACCAATGTTTAATGTATAGTGGGTAATTGTCTTGTTGCTTAGGACACCAAGGTTCAACTCACCAGCAGATACATCACCAATGTTTAATGTATAGTGGGCAATTGTCTTGTTGCTTAGGACACCAAGGTTCAACTCACCAGCAGATACATCACCAATGTTTAATGTACAGTGGGTATTTGGCTTATTGCTTAGAACACAAAGGTTCAACTTACTAGCAGATACATTTCCAATGTTTAATGTATAGTGGGTAATTGTGTTGTTGCTTAGGACACCAAGGTTCAACTCACCAGCAGATACATCACCAATGTTTAATGTATAATGGGTATTTGTCTTGTTGCTTAGGACACCAAGGTTCAACTCACCAGCAGATACATCACTAATGTTTAATGTATAGTGGGTATTTGTCTTGTTGCTTAGGACACCAAGGTTCAACTCACCAGCAGATACATCACCAATGTTTAATGTATAGTGGGTATTTGTCTTGTTGCTTAGGACACCAAGGTTCAACTCACCAGCAGATACATCACCAATGTTTAATGTATAGTGGGTATTTGTCTTGTTGCTTAGGACACCAAGGTTCAATTCACCAGCAGATACATCACCAATGTTTAATGTACAGTGGGTATTTGGCTTATTGCTTAGGACACAAAGGTTCAACTCACCAGCAGATACATCACCAATGTTTAATGTACAGTGGGTATTTGTCTTGTTGCTTAGGACACCAAGGTTCAACTCACCAGCAGATACATCACCAATGTTTAATGTATAGCGGGTATTTGTCTTGTTGCTTAGGACACCAAGGTTCAACTCACCAGCAGATACATCACCAATGTTTAATGCATTGTGGGTATTTGTCTTGTTGCTTAGAACACAAAGGTTCAACTCACCAGCAGATACATCACCAATGTTTAATGTATAGTGGGTAATTGTCTTGTTGCTTAGGACACCAAGGTTCAACTCACCAGCAGATACATCACCAATGTTTAATGTATAGTGGGTAATTGTCTTGTTGCTTAGGACACCAAGGTTCAACTCACCAGCAGATACATCACCAATGTTTAATGTATAGTGGGTATTTGTCTTGTTGCTTAGGACACCAAGGTTCAACTCCCCAGCAGATACATCACCAATGTTTAATGTATAGTGGGTATTTGTCTTGTTGCTTAGGACACCAAGGTTCAACTCACCAGCAGATACATCACCAATGTTTAATGTATAGTGGGTATTTGTCTTGTTGCTTAGGACACCAAGGTTCAACTCACCAGCAGATACATCACCAATGTTTAATGTATAGTGGGTATTTGTCTTGTTGCTTAGGACACCAAGGTTCAATTCACCAGCAGATACATCACCAATGTTTAATGTATAGTGGGTATTTGTCTTGTTGCTTAGGACACCAAGGTTCAACTCACCAGCAGATACATCACCAATGTTTAATGTATAGTGGGTATTTGTCTTGTTGCTTAGGACACCAAGGTTCAACTCACCAGCAGATACATCACCAATGTTTAATGTAAAGTGGGTAATTGTCTTGTTGCTTAGGACACCAAGGTTCAACTCACCAGCAGATACATCACCAATGTTTTATGTATAGTGGGTATTTGTCTTGTTGCTTAGGACACCAAGGTTCAACTCACCAGCAGATACATCACCAATGTTTAATGTATAGTGGGTATTTGTCTTGTTGCTTAGGACACAAAGGTTCAACTCACCAGCAGATACATCACCAATGCGTACCCTGGATGTGCACCTGAAGATTTAGTCACGTTGAAACTGATTGGTAAAAACTTGGTGTTCAGCAAGAATCTTCACAACTTCCTTATGTTCAGAAATGTCAAGTGCATTGAAGCCGAAGCCAATCATTTGACAATTCCAGAATTTCAGTACTTTCCAGTCTTGAAAGAATTAAACCTCAGCTGCAATGGGATCACTCATATACCGCATTTAAGGTAACCTAAACGCTCATATTTATTTGTTTCAACTCTTTCAGTCTCCATTTTCAGTAGATACAGCAACCTTTAAGTATATGCAAAATAAATTCTGTGATTCTTTTATAAGACTGAATCATTTTTGAATACAAACATAACATGATTTTTTGGGGAATTTTTGGATTATACATAGGCTTAACACAAACTTTGAAACAAAAATAAATTTTCCACAGCAATATCTAAAATAGTATTTGCCTCAATTTTCCTCGTCGTGTCTTTATATTCTTGCCTCTCAAATGATAGATAAATGTCTTTATTTTCAGGCGTGATTAAGCAAGAAAAACTAGAAATTATCACATTTTCGGGACATCTAAAATTCTCTTGTTTTTTACTTTTTTTTGCAGGTAGAAATTTTGAAACGTTTCTAACCAGAGTAGGCTACCATTTCTCATGTTTCAAGTGGAAAAAATTAAAATTGTGTTCGACTTAATATTTATTTTTAAAACATTTGTCAATGAGAACAAAGGTCTTATTTGACTAAAGGCCCTACTACAATTATAAAATTGTATTCCTCAAACGGGAGCGTGTGAGGTGAAGTTTAAGGGGAAGGTGGTGATCATTATTTTGTCCTAATACCAAAAATAAGAGTTGTGTCAGTTGTAGAGCTAGAATAGAAATCGTAAATTTGTAAATTTTTTACACAAAATGTTGTGATTTTAGTAACGAATGGTTTAACCATCTGAGCAAGTTGGATCTCTCATACAACAACATATCACCCCTGGATCTGCCTTACCTCGGGGATATCAGTAACCTTGAAGAGCTGAATCTGTCTAACAATGGTCTACGGTACCTGACAGCTGCCTTTGGAGCTCCAGGCAACTTTCCAGCGCTCCGAACTCTCCTATTAGAAAACAACGAACTGCAGAATCCGATTACTTTCTTGATTCTGTCTCGTCTGCCCAAACTTGAACGCCTAAGTCTTGGAGAAAACAAATTCAGTCTGGTCCCTTGCTTGCTGAAATATGATTACAGCGCCCCGACTCAGGTACAGTGCTGGTACTATTTTACACACTCCGACCTCTCTAGACAATGAAATGCTGTGTAAATGCTTTATAGAAATGCTTACAATTAGTTACATTGCAATTTTGTTGGAAATAGTAACAAAAAACTATTCAATATTTTTTACAAGTTACTTCGTTTTTCAAAAACAAATTCCTGAATAAATATTCGGTAACATTTTTCAACTACACCTTTTGGTTGCTTGAATAGACATTTCGTAACGTAATACTAGTAATCTATCTTACAATTTCCTAGGACTTATTTTTTGCTTACTTTCACCAATATAATGATATGAAACAGTTACTATCCTCGCGTGACGTTGGACCATTTTGCTTTTAGATGTCTGATACGGAAAGTATCGAAGAGGAGCTACAGTTTTTTAAGTTGTATGAGGCGATGAGAACACCAAGTAGCAACGCTTCATACTCGGGTGACAGTGAGGAAGAGGTAAGCGCAGGCTCAGTGGCGTCACAGTAGAGGAGATCCTCAACTCAGTATCTTGTATATCTCCACACTCACTACTACTGCAGCACGATTGGTCGATTTTCATGCAAATCCCAAATCTCTCGGTGTCATAATATTTAAAAAAAAAAAATAATAAGAATAAGGCCCAGTATTACAATGTCCCAAACCTGCATATTCGTCAAATAGCTTGTTTTCTTCCTGGCAACCCCCAATAACAAGCTTTGAAATCCAAACAGCTTATTTGTTACAGATAGCTTTCCTGTTTGTTGATTGTAATACTGGCTCTAAGACGTAATTAATGGTGGGAATATCTGGATGAGTATTGTAGTGTATAGCATATTCAAATATGTTGTTAATATTTACGTGGCAATATCCTATGCGCCCAATTATTACTCTCCCCCCCCAATTCCGAAGAAATACACGTAGATGTATTAGCGTCTTTAAACTTCAGCAGGTATCCGAGATGTAGATTATATTCTGGTTGTTATTTTGTTACTACAGTAGTAGGTCAAATTATTTTTATTATTATTATTAATATTATTATTATATTATTATATTATTATTATTTTTATTATTCTTCTTCTTCTTCTTATTATTATTATTATTATTATTATTATTATTATTATTATTATTATTATTATTATTATTATTATTATTATTATTACGATTATTATTATTATTATTATTATTATTTTTCCTTACCCCAGAACATGTGAGTACATTGTTCTCCGTAAGCAGCAAGGGTGACAGCACATGAATGATAGTTCTGATCGGGGCACTCTGTCATTGGGTATGAAATATTACCCAATGACTCTGTGGCGATTATAATACATTATTGACTATAATAAAACAAATTACAAATATAGACATACCATATACATATTTACATCTTATTCTAAAATATGCACTGATAAAAGTAAACAAACACATGTTCAAAGCACCCTATACAGAGTTCTGAACTCCTATGTCACATAGTATATATTAACATTCAAGAACCATAAACTGATAAACTAACTTTTTTATTATGTTCCGATTCCCCAACTGATATATCAGAGTGGCAATCAAAGAGATCAATATTCTTACGAATAACAATAAGATTTCATACCCCTATTTATACCCTATTTTGTCCTTGATAATCTAGGTTGGAAGATAGAAGATACTATTTTATTATTAATAATATACATAAGGCACGGGTAGCATTTCAAGCTATTTGATGAGAAGCTTATGTAAAACTAGCTCAAATCCTTACTTTGGTATTATAGAGTCTTTTCTTTGTAGAAAGGACATAATATTATTCTTGTCCTTCTTACCACACAGAAGCCTTCGATTAGGTACACAGTTTGATCAACGAGGAGGAGGGGGGGGGGGGGGGCTACTTACACTCACACTATTTACAAAGCCCCGCCAATTAACGTGTTTATACCTCGAGAAGGCTACACGTAGGCCTACAACGTGAAAATTGGTTACTAACCAACACACAACTTTGTAAGAACTGACCACTGAATTAAAAGTTACAAATATTTTAATACTTTACGGCTGTTATCGGCTGTTATCTTTACGGCTTTACGGCTGTTATCACAATATCTGATGTTTTGTAAATCCAGTTTTCAGTTCTTGAAAACAAAATCTTGGTTAGTATATTATATCATTTTTATGTTGTTTCTTTTTTTTATTAACAGCATTTGATGGTTTTTACTTGGCTATTCCAGACAACTGTGACGTGAGCTAAAAATCTCCTTAAAATCTGATTTTTTTGTGTAACTGTACCTATTACATGGTTCTCAGCGAACAGACGAAAATGTAAACAAAAAAATACGAAAATTGCCCTTCTCGCGTACCGGGACGTTAAAAAAATCAAATTTTATTCGAGAGTTTAGATAAAACCGGCTGCGTGTGTGTGTTATTTTTTCACCATCCATACCTGGAAGAACATTCTGTTGTTAGGTCAACCTGATGGTTCCATAATTTTAACAAGTTTTAAGTTTCGGGGTCCGAAGTTATAATATTTTGTTTACTTTACCGGTGTTTTTGCACCTAAATTTAGTTCGTTTTGTAACTGCTCTAACATACTTAAAATAAGTGCTATTGCAATAGTAATGTTACATGTACTCAGATGAAGATTTTACTTTCAAATGGTGGGTAAAACTTTAAAATCGTGTTGCTGGTTCCCGAGAAATTCTCGATGTACGGCTGATGACTATAGCGCTCCTGTGTTCGGCATCTTCCATGATAACCCTGAACACGAGTAAAAGTCTACGGCAGCGCGCTCAAGTGCGAAACTTTTCCCTACTGACAGTGAAACAGCCAGAGCGAAAGGCACCTCTACGTCAAAAATCGCAGAAACTTTTCACTATTTAATTATATCTCAAGAACGCTACTCGATCTCAAAAATCTGATTCAACAGCGCATTGTGTTTTGGTAAGCCCTGCAGATTAAATGAAACAATATACATAAGCGTAGTTATTTTGATTATTAAATCGATAATTAGTAATAAAATTCATTAGAAATAAAAACCATACTGATAATAATGTAATTACAGATTTTTTTATCATTCCCCTATGCTTACCAAACCACAGTGCGCTGTTGATTCAGATTTTCGATTTTTTTTTTTTTTTATTTATTTATTTAATATTTCACATACAGCGTATTCTGCCATTTGGCGTGAAATAATAAACATAACAATTGAAACACAGAAACAAGCACAAAGAACACATATTACACATGTGTTTGTCAATACTACGTAAAATGAGTACAATAACAAAAACAAACAAAGTACAAAAAAATGCCGGTGAAAGAGACAATGCGCACAATGAAGTTTAAAACAGGTAAAAGAGTGTTAAAAACACAGGCAATAATATCTTTATACATATAGGACTTGATCCAAAATAATACAATAAAAACAAAAAATAGGAACGAAGAAGCTGCATTAGACAATAGTGTAGTGTTGTAAATAGTGTAAAGAAGAAACAATATCAGATGCAATTAATGTCTATCAAGATGAGAAATGAAGGATTTAATGAATGGTCGTAGTGGAAAAGAGATATCAACGACCGAAGGCAGCGAGTTGTACAACATAGTGGCCCGTGTGAGGAACGATCGGTGTTCTATTTCAGTTCTTGGAGTACATATGTGAAATAAATTACACTGCCGAGTCCTCCTGGATGGTACCCGCACACCCAGGTTTTGTAGGATGTGGTTGCATTGCACGTGACCATTAAAAATTTTGTGTAACAAAATAAGATCTGATTTCAGTCTGCGCTGTTCTAGTGTGCCAATTCCCAGTTCAAGTCTACTATTTGAGAGATAATTAAAATCCGGCACTCTTTTGCGCACTATATAACAAAAGAAAGAAACAACACTGTTTAAAAGATTTAAATTAGTCGGTGCTGCTGAATATAGGGACTCCATATTCCACAATAGGAAGAACGAGAGATGTGAAATACAACTTCAGCGCCTTCGGGCAATTGATGTTGGTATGCCTATACAGCATGCCCAGCATTTGCATTGCTTTACTTTTAATTTTGACTATATGATCTAGAAATAGAAACTTCTCATCTAAAACTACACCTAGGTCATTAACTTTGTGCAGCCTTGTCAGTAAGTTACCAGATAGCATATAATCAAACACAATTTGATTTCTCTTCCATGAAATAGACAGCACACCGCACTTAGTTACGTTGGGCTGAAGGCCCCACATATCACACCACTCAGAGAGCCGGTCTAGTGCACGTTGCAATTCAATGGCATCTCTAACGGTATTAATACTGCACATTAACTTACAATCGTCAGCATAGAGCAGAATCTTGCACCACGAATTACCAACGAATTGAGTAAGATCGTCAATGAAAAGAACAAACAATAAAGGCCCTAATATGCTTCCTTGGGCTATCCCAGAGGCAACTTTAGTCCATGAGGAGACCGATCCGGCTAATAATACACGTTGCACTCTGCTGCGTAAAAAATCACTGAGAGTAAGAAAAAATGTTCCACATATTCCAAAACGTTCTTTTAGCTTGTAGATAAGAAGGTCATGATTCACCCTATCAAACGCCTTTGTAAAATCTACATAGACAACGTCCAACTGCGATTTATTATGCAGCGTTTCTACTGATATTGCCTGAAGTTCTAACAGGTTGGTTACGCAAGATCTCTGTGGCAAGAAACCATGTTGGGAGTTCGAAAGATATGGGTGCACGAAATTAAGTAATCTAGAGTATAATAGCCGTTCATACACAATAGAGAGGATTGGCAAAATACTGATCGGTCTGTAATTTGTAGCATCAAAGTTATGACCTGTCTTTAATATTGGAATAATATTTGCTTTTTTCCAAATAGAAGGAAAGCAACCAGCATTGAAACATCTATAAATAATTTCACTTAGGTGGGGTGAAAGAACCGATGCACATTTTTTTACAAAAATTGCATAGATGTTATCATGACCACAACTCCTTGACTCCGGTATGTTATTAATAATAGCGGCAACCTCCTCAGGGGTTGTACGAAATCCATTCTTGAGATATAATTTAAAAATGAAAATGTTATGTGGTTTTTGACTTAAAGGTACCCTTCGTTCTTAATACGATACATTGTTTGAATCTGAATGACGTGCATCACGTTGCAGCCTTGCTACAACCATCCGAACACTCCAGCCTCCTCCGTTGCCCAATCAGCGTCAAGGCCAGCGTCAAGGCCAGCGTCAAGGCCAGCGTCAGCCTCGTCCAAGCAACACCACCAACGGAAGCAAGTCACTTATTTTGACAACTGGAGGGACTTGGCGAACATGGTCATCAAGATGCGAAACAACAACGCCGCAATCAATCTGGCTCCGACTATCTTTAAGCCTACTCATTTAATCGACCGAACTCAATGCATTCAGGTGACCGCAACTGATATGCCAACACTTCTTCGGTACTGTAAAGGTGAGTTTTATGTAATACTATTCAATAACCAGGGTGCGAATTGACGGTTTGGAAGAGGGGGGGGGGTGAAGTATAGTATCGCACCCACATTCTCAAGCTATAGTCACGTGTCTCTTGCATCAGATATGGCCATCTTCTCAGACCCTCACTTGCCGTTCTCAAGCTTTAGTCACGTGTGTCTTGCTTCAGATATGGTCATCTTCTCAGTGTCTCACTTGCCGTTCCCAAGCTATAGTCACGTGTCTCTTGCTTCAGATATGGCCATCTTCTCAGTGTCTCACTTGCCGTTCCCAAGCTATAGTCACGTGTCTCTTGCTTCAGATATGGCCATCTTCTCAGTGTCTCACTTGCCGTTCCCAAGCTATAGTCACGTGTCTCTTGCTTCAGATATGGCCATCTTCTCAGTGTCTCACTTGCCGTTCCCAAGCTATAGTCACGTGTCTCTTGCTTCAGATATGGCCATCTTCTCAGTGTCTCACTTGCCGTTCCCAAGCTATAGTCACGTGTCTCTTGCTTCAGATATGGCCATCTTCTCAGTGTCTCACTTGCCGTTCCCAAGCCTGACGGAGATGCAATTGCACAAGAACAACTTGACCTACGGAGTTGACGTGATGGCGCTAGTGACGTGGCCGAAGCTAAGTGTGGCCGACATCCGTCAGAACCCAGTCTCCTCTCAAGCCGATGCAATCGACCTACTCAAAGCCTTCTTGAGCACCAGCGGCGTCGCACTTGTTGCAAATAATGAAGACCATAAACGAATGACTAAGCGTTTGACACAGCTGTCTGATCACTGGCCGAGTAAGACGGTGAGACATAAAATGCTCTATAGGTGGATTTCAGATTATTTTTTGTCCCCCATTTATTATTTTATATAGGATATTTATTATTTTATATGTTATTCACCATTTATTTATTAATTTTATTGTTTGTCCACCAACCCTACGGAACCGCTGAGGAGCCCAAAGGAGAATAGTAGATTCCATTGTTCTGCCCGGCACCTCCACTTATCTAACATTGGACAACCAACAATAGAGTCGATAAAGAAGTTTCCACGTTGGGAGAACTTCTTTGTTGGTTGACAATAAATACACATTTATTTGTTATGTATGCGTACACCTACAATGCACGGCCTAATTCTTGCCTTTTTACAAGGCAACTGATTTTATATCAAACTACATTTAACACTTACAATTAGAGCATTTAGAACTAGTTTAAACTTACGAAAGTCAATTTACTTCAAAATAAAATCCATTCCGAGAATGGTTTATGTGGTTTCCCATTGTCCATAGAGTGGAATATTCTACGAGTGGAATTACTAGGATGGCTTCGAGAAATCAGCCACGACCGTACACACACGAGCAAGACGCAAAGAAGATCATATTATTATTACACGAAGTTTTATCACAGTGTTTGCTATTAACATAGACTAATAAGACAGTAACGACTGAAGTTGAAGAAGGTATGCCTACCTCATGGAAATACTTGACATTACATCCGTAATTGTCTGTATTACATATAAGTTAAACACCGGCTTTGACCGAGATTATTAATGTTTACAATAGAAACAAATGATGGTTGTGATACTTGACATTACGTCCGAACAACATGTAAACGCTGGTTTTGACCGAGATTATATGTTATACATTCAATAAAATAATAAGAACAATAACAACAACAATAATACGGCTCGTTGGTCTATTGGGTTGGGTTTATTCCTGCTCCCAACGCGGGAGATCCAGGGTTCGCTTCCCGGTTCAGGCTGCGGTTTTTTAACTTTGTTAATTTATTTAAATCTCTCTTAGATGTATTGATGTATATTATGTAAACGGTGACTTTAGAGCCGTCATACCAATTATAAATTGCATAATGCCCCCCACTGAACTGTAATTCTGTAACTGAGTCAACAGACTCACATATAATCACACATTTAGATTTAATTATCTTGTTTAAATATAACGGAGCATCAGGTGTAAATACAAACTCAACTATTTAGGTAGGATACTAAAATTGAAAACATTCCTGTAATAAAAACAAATATAACAAAATGGAGAATACAATATTTGTGTGTGCTGTGTGAGGGTAAGCAATAAATACTATAAGTTAGTGTATTACAATTCCAAGGTCACTTCCACCTTACTTCTGCACATATCTCATAAATAAGATAAACATTGTAGATAGTGAATGTGAAAACAAGTTATGCGCGCTGAAAATGCAATGTTATGATAGTTTGTTGTGTACACGTGTCACCAAAGGTTGCGAGTCTTGAGGGGCACCGCAGTCCCACTAAGGATAAGTTCCCTTTCCTCTCCACCGTCTCGGACAAGTACTACAAGGAACCGACAGCTCTGGGCTCTCCGCTTGTTTACATGTTGTTTACATGTGTCACAAGGTGGAGCCAAAGGTTGCGAGTCTTGAGGGGCACCGCAGTCCCACTAAGGATAAGTTCCCTTTCCTCTCCACCGTCTCGGACAAGTACTACAAGGAACCGACAGCTCTGGGCTCTCCGCAAGCGGCCAATCTAGAAAGGGTGAACAATTGGGAAAAGAAACAAGCGTTATCTCAACTGGGGAAGACTCGTTCTAATGCCGAGAAGAGAGTTAATAGGAAAAAGGTATGCCTAGAAAGAGTAACCATTGTTATTTAACTAATACAAACGCTGAACGTACATGGTTAATAATTCAGTGGCGTACGCAAGAATATATTTCGGGGTGAGCTGCTCCGAGTTAAGAGCATCTGTATAAAGGTGCTCAACACCACAATGGGGGGTGGGGGGGAACGAATGTCCCCCACTATAGCGCCACAGACAATTTCTTATAAATCCGTATCTTAAATGGTTTTAATGTTTTAGAAAAGGGTAAGGTGCATTGGTGAACGGGATACGGGTAACAGCGGCGCCAAATACGATTTCAAAATAATCCCAACAATCATCAACTTTTGTAGATGTTCGAATGCCCTGAGTTACACTGTTTGTCGCGCCTCGCGTCGATATATAGCCATATTCAGTGGCGTATCCAGGAATTGACAATGGGGGGGGTCGAACATCCCAAGCAGGCAGGGGTCTGGGGCGAAAGCCCCAGCCGGCGGAGGCCAATTCGCCGAAGGCGAAATTTTTTTTCTTCATTTATGACGTTTTAAACGCCTGGAAACACGTTTCAGAATAAGAAAATGTCATAAGAATGACTACAAAGACAATTGAAACCCAGTCACAGAACAACAAAATTACTGCAAAAATAAATATCGTAACTGGTAGTGTTGTATTTTGTGGTAATATCTGTACATTTTACACGTTTCTGACGAATGTTTTAGCACTGATTTGCGTTAATTTCTGTTTGTGGCCAGCCATGTGCAGTGATATAAAATATAATTTGATAATATACGCCCTACGATATGGAAATCATGTAAATATGGTAGTTTTCCCCCGTCTGGGCCCGGGGTGTATTTGGCCTAGGGTATAAGAAGATTCAATATATTTAGGATTCAATGTAGTTTCTTATACGCAGTGCCAATCGTAAGAGGAGAGAGAAGAGTAACTCCCTGACCCCTAGCACCCATTAGCATTTTAAAATATATTCCTCCAACTTGTCCCATTCCTCAAACTTCCTTCCCGATTGTCCTCGGAAGACAATAGGTGCTAGGCAGCTCTTCCTGACGACCAAGAGCCCAAAGTCGTATGATTTAACGGTTGAGTATGTTATTAGACAATAATCAAAATAGAAGTTTCCTCTTCCCTCCTCCTTTCCTTCCTTCTCTCCGCATATATATATTTTTTTTTTGGGGGGCATGGGGGGGGTTTGAACCCCATAACCCCCCCCCTTGGATACGCCACTGGCCATATTTACTTAAATAAATACGGTATTATAAATCATGAATCTTTAATAGTTCAAAAACTAACATTGCCTGGACCATTCCAAAACAAAAGAGACTAACAATCACAACAATAAATAGTTGCTAGGCAACCATCTGATCCATTCACAGTGATCACCGCCACCTCAGCCTCCCTGTCTCCTTGCCAAGGTCAGTTGTATTTGAGGGGCCGTGATCACTGTGAATGGATCATATGCTTGTGGATATGACACTGTCTTTAGTCTATTTTTGTTTAATATACTGAAAACTGATAACATTGATGAAGTGCAATGATATTTTCATACTTACGTAAATGCCTATGCAGATTAGTGTGAGGCGGTCCCCAACCAGGCACACAATATAAAATATGTTTTCTTTGTTCAATATTATGTAATTTCCTCCATCATTCATCTTCTATAGTCGCCGTACAACAACTTAGGTAATTCTTTCGTCATCAATCAATGACGTGTTTCAGGTGTCGGCCAACCCGAGCAGGTATTTAAATTAGTCACGGTCGCTGGTTGGCTGCCGCTCCCCCACCCGTGACGGAAGCATTACCGAAGATGTTGTACGATGACTATAGCAATGTAGACTATTGGTGGTGTCAACTAATTCGTTGTGTTCTTATGTTATAGAAAGTAAAGATCCAGCCCAAAGCTACCCAACGTAAGACAACGTTTAGTGGAACGAAGATGGACGACCCAGAAGTCGAGCTATCCTCGGTGACGTACGACGACCCCGCTTCATCATCGCAGCTTGTGGATCAGGACCGCAGGATTGAGGCAGAGTCCGAGGGTTATGGCCGGTATGGAGATTGTACGTGTCCCACTGAGGCTAAGCCAAAAGAAACAGCAGATCACACATCCACCTGTGAAACCATATGTTTGTCACCAATAAGAGATACGATTGAACCACTGTCTGTACACGTGCCAAGGCCTAAAACAAGCCCGAAAGTTTTGAAGCCATTGAAACCTGAATCAATAAACCCTTACCCAGACAACAAATGGCTGTTACCACAGGGATATAACAGTGATCGGAGCAAAAACTTGTTACTCTCCAATGAGACCACGTCTAAATGTTCCTGGGAAGGTCCTGTGAAACCAAGCGACACGGCTAAGAGAACATTGCCTCCAGCAGTGGTTGACGATCCCCGGACATCAAAGGAATTAACCACAATGGAGCCCACTGATACTTACAAAACTGATTATTTCCAGAAAGAAATTTCGTCTGCACGATTTTTTAATGAACAAAACAAGATGTTATTGGCTGACAAAGAATATTTACAGAATATATGTGGCGAGAATGCAGAACCGCTCATTGATGGTAAGTACTCATGGACAAGTTGGCTTGTAAGAGTGGTTCACACAAATAGCTGGGAAAGAGTGGTAATTTAAGGTTTTCAATTCGTTTCTTTAATATTATACTTGAAAATGACATATTCTCAAACAAATATTTCAAAAGTGTCGTGTTTGGATCAAATTAAACAGTGAGATATAACAAAACAATATAACTTATTTCGCATCGTTTTTAGACTATCTGTAGATCGTAATAATCTAATCTTGCACCATTACAAAATATTTATATTGAATGTCAATTTGAAAGACACGAACAAAACACCTTAAATTATTCGACTTTCCAAGCTATTTACATCAAACACTATTATGTGCAGCACTAAACGATGGAAGTGTTATTTTATTTCAATCGGCTTCTTGTATTATAAGTTTATAACGAGTATGTGTAATATTGCCCAGGGAAGAAGGTAGGGAAATATATCGCAAGGAAACACTAAATGAACGCCAATCGAACTTATCTCACAATAATAACCACGTTGATTTGAGATGGAATAGAATTGAATAAGCACAGCATTTCGGCTACCTTTGTTATGATTCAGCTGGTTACGATGTTGTATTTTATTAATGTGTTTTATTAGCGGGCTATCAAATTCTTCACGAAACAATGATATTATTATTCAAACGTAATATGTTTAAGTTGCAGAAACATACAATTTTTCTTCACAATAATTATAGTTAATTTTGAAGTGTGTATAAATAGCACACAGTATACACTTAACCTGTTCCCAACAGGAGGTGGTTAGCCACAATATTCTTGGACATAGAGTCTGCCAACATCGGCTTGCCAGGTCTGTCTTTTGTTTCTCTTTCACTTCTTTTTCCTCTTCTTCTTTCCTACTTCTTCCAACTAATTTTCTCAATTTCCCTCCATCTTCCTACAGTCCTCGTGCTTCGGTCTTCCCACAGTTCGCCTCTCTCTTCTAAATCATTTTACAGAAATAAAATTAGTTTGAAGTACTTTTTACACATTATAAAAACAACAGTTATTTTATTAGTGTTCTAATAGGTAAAATAATCTAAATAAACTTGGTGTAATGAATTTGTATTTGATTGATACGTACGACTTCGTAATAGAAAACGCATTTACGTTCGCAACCGGGAAAACAGGGCGTCTTTGGTCTGCATTGTATAAATTAAATAAAGAGATATATATTTAAAAAGTTGATCCTATAAGCGACTAGAATTAAAACAAAAAAACGATAATATTTTCCTATAATGACAGTGTTTAAGCATTGGCATATATGCATTTCAAAATCTGCAAATACTTCGAGCAAGACAAGTAGATATTATGTATCTACTAAATTGTAAGGGTTGTCCGCTTTACTACATGAAGATGAGAAAACCTTTTCAAACGTGTTTTAAATTGCTTTCAGGAAGTCAAGCGCTACGACAATCCTTGAGGAAGGAGCTAAAACTCAACCTAAAGACAATGAGGTTCCAGATTCCAGTTGACACCGCCCCCCAACAAGAACATAACGTAAATACGCACGCTACACTTGTTAGAAACTATTGTGTGGCAGAACCAACATATCTTATGCTGATTTCTATATTACTTGTTAGGCAAGGTCTTGGTATTATTGTTATACCCAAGGTCTACTTTATCTCCGCCTAGCGGAGGCTCGTCGAACTCCCAAGTTAGGTCGTCGCAGTCCGTTCCACAATGTTAAAAATCACACGTTATTCAAATGGGGGAAATGTGAAAGAAAACAAATGTAGTGATCTGTCAAATAGAATTACCTCCTAAAAAGGAAAAATCATCATATTTTGTAATCTTCAATCATTATATTCTATCAAAATTTCTCTTTTAGGTGTTTTAAGTATTGTGTTACATGATCTACAACGGATATTTAATTATTTTAACAGTTTTTTTAGTCGGATCCAAAATGGCGATTTTGGTTCCCTTGCGACGAGCTAACTTGGGAGTTCGACGAGCGGAGATCAAGTAGACCTTGGTTACCTAACAAGTTTGTCTTTAGCTAGGCGAGGTCGTGGTATCCACATGCTACACCTCCCAAGTTTGTTTCTAGTTAAAGGTGTTTGTTTTGTATTGTTGCAATTATGTATGTATAGTCCATTTGTACCGGTATTTTGTAGACAAGCAAACAACTACTGCCAAAACAAAGAATCACCAACTCCGTACTAACATACAATATGTTTTACAGGTGTTACAATCCTCCCATGATTATAAACGCAGCTTTATTTCAAGCACGTATGCAGACTTAGCCCAAGAGCAGCAACATAGCCCAGCTGAAACCCCAGGTAACAGTATTTGGCGTTGATTGCGTTATGTGTTTTATGCATCGTTGGTCGGGGTATATTCTTACTTCACTACTGAAAGCCCAGTGTTTGATTCCCGGTTCAAGCTGAGATTTTTAAGGCCATTCCACAGTCATGTCTAGTTGGAAATAAAAATTCGATTATTATTGGTCAGTTGTATGGATAGGTTGTCAAGGTACTGAATGAAAATAGAAAATAATGACATTTACGGTCGTATACCGGCCGTTTAATATTCGCATTCCTGCCCTTAAGGTACAAAGCAAATATTAATCTTCTTATTCTAATTTTTTTACCAGAGTTTAATCAACGTCTCGTTAATCTATTTAAGAAGTATCATGACTTTCTTTTAATTATTTTACCTGTTGTAATTTTTTTAATGTGCGTGGCGTTGGACCCAGATTTTGATGTAAGGCTATTTTCGAAGTACTTATATGGTTAGTATACTAATACAGAAAATACTCATTTTAAATGTGTAAACATAATTGTACATAATTGTTGTGTATAACACCGTTTACCAATTTTGCTTTGAGTACATAATTTGTGATATGAACTTGAAGTAGTTAGCCGTAGTAAATGTTAATAAGCAGCTACTAGATCGCATGCGGCGCGAGGCTTGGTTCGCGCTTTGTTCTTTGTGCAACCGTTTCAACTGTAACCTTGGTTTTGGGGTTTGGGCTGACGGCAGCGCAGCTAGTGAGAAAACTTGTCCCTCCTGGCGCTGGATAAGCCTTAACTTTTTAAAGTTGGCACACTATCTATATGATACTGATATATATACCCATATACGGTGACTTTGTAGCATTCGAGCAACGTAGCAACAATAATATTCCTGTAGAAATAACTTTTTTATAATATTTTATTATGTAATTTGTTTTTTAAGTAAAATATGATTTTTTTATATTTAAATATTATATATAATAAATATATGGTATAACGTCCCGCACTGAAAATGAGTTCTTATATCTGAGTGGGTAGACAATAAACGAATTGTATTTATTTTGTTTTACTTATTAATTAATTAATTATGAATTCATTCATTCATTCATTCATTCATTCATTCATTCATTCATTCATTCATTCATTCATTCATTCATT
>OX246746.1:44656209-44803709 GCA_945910005.1 Isoperla grammatica
AATAATATTAATAATATAAGGATTAGTGTATGAACATTTAAACTAAACTATTCAATACATATACTGAAATACAAACTCGTAATGAAAAACAAAAAATTAATTGCAATTAGGTTAACCATTCATTCGAAAGCTGCATTGTAGTTTAATTTAAAGTTAGCGTCAACATTATAGAATATAATAATAACGCAGTAATTATTTAATCAGTGTCTCCGATGATTCATACATATTCAATTTAACAAAACAAACAAACAAAAGAAGCAGGAAAACAGGAAACAAGCTTATCATTCATACACACCCCATTCATACGGCAACAAGAAAGTTTTACGAAATTTTAGTCAGTAATATATAGCTATTTGGTGGATTTGGTTTTTACGTTATTATATCTATATTACGGCCTTGTGATGACATTGCTCGAAATATAGATGGTGAGTTTTACTCTTGAAAATGTTTAAATTACTGATGTGCACATCCCTGATCTCTGATGGAAGGGCAATTCCAAGTTCTAATGGCGTTGATTGTAAATGAGTTGTCAAGTAAAGTTGTCCTGTGTAATGGAAAAGTAAGTTGTGTGCCTGATCTCGACCTTGTGTTAAAGAGATGGTTTGAGTGGCGGTATTGAAAATTGTCAGTAAGGTATGCGGGTAAAGAAGCGGATAGTATTCGGTGAACCATACAGACTGAGTGAAGGTTACGTCTTTCGTTCAGACGGAGCCATGAAAGATGTTTGAAACCAGGGGTGATATGATCGGATTTCTTGATTCCTAAAATAAAACGTATACATGAATTTTGAGCCCTCTGTAGGCGGTATGCCAAGTCTTCGGTCAAGTCATGATAAAGAACGTCACAGTAGTCAAAATGTGGGAGTATTAGGCATTGGACAAGCATAGTCTTCAGTTTGGTAGGTAAAAAGTTTTTAAGTCTTTTGAGTGAGTGTAATGCTGCGTAAGTCTTTTGGCACACGTGTTGAATGTGGTCTGACCAAGAGAAGTTGTCCGTCATGTAGAGTCCCAAGCTTTTAACAGTTTTGTGTAAGGGTATGACCACAGGTATGACTACGCCATTTAAAGTGACGCGTTGCAGTGCTGTATAATCTAGTTTTTTAAGTAATTTGTGATAGCCGAAGATAGTTGTTTGTGATTTATTTGGATTTATACTCAAAACATTCTCAGCGGCCCAGTTTGAAAGACCCTTTAAGTCCTCGTTCATCAAGAATGTTGCATGGTTAATTGATGAAGGCGAGGCACGTAGATAGATTCGTAGGTCGTCGGCGTATAAGTGATAACTACAATGGGTAAGAGAAGATAAAATGTCATTTATAAAAATAGAAAATAATAAGGGCCCAAGTACACTGCCTTGCGGTACCCCATCATTTACCGCCAGCCACGATGATTGGTTGTCATTGAGAGAAAGAGAGAAGCAACTACTATCATCGTATTCTCTGTAAATCACAGGTGATGGAATGCAGAGAGAGAAGTGGATGGCTGACGGCCGACCAGCCAGTCATCACCCTAAAAACATTAATTGAAAACAACTACTTTTTTTTGTTAAAACCACGCGTATATTTAAATGTACTAAAAAGTAAAAAATAAATTTTCGCCCAACAAAATTCTGCCTCACTCGGAAAATAAAGGCGTTGTTCGCTAACGATATTGACATAGATTACAGAATTCTGTTGATGATGGAGGGAAAGCACCCAACGCTTTTATTTTCCGAATGAGACAAAAAATTGTTGGGCGAAAATTTATTTTTACTTAATAAGTACATTTAAATACAAGCGTGGTTTCTTTTTTGTTACTGTAATATTATTTTCTGCTTTTTAGTCTTAACGAATCTTGTAATCGATTACATCGATTGCTGTGACCTATTTCCCACATAATACTTTGATTGATTAATTAACTCTGTTGGATTAAATGACTAATTGTAAATCCGATAACTGATTAAAGTATTGTCATCAAGAATACAACTGTGTGAAAATTTTCAGCTCGATCGGACAATGGTAAGTGGATGAAATATCGGTTCCCATTTAAAACATTGATTAATTAATTATGATGGATTAGATGATTTATTAGTGAATCTGATAATTGATTCGTGTAGGTCTTTTGACATCAAAAATACGTTTGACATAAACATTTCAGTTCGATTGGACATTGAAAAGTGGGTGAAATATTGATTATGGGATACTACTTTCATTAATTAATTATGATGGATTAATTAGTTAGTGAACCTGTTAATTGGATCATGTACTGTCATAAAAAAATTCGTCCGAGTGAAAAACATCAGCTCGATAGGACATTGGGAGGTGGGTGACATTGGGCTGGGCAAGAAAGCTGCGCTACGACCTTCAGACCATCTAATTTGCGGAAAGTAAATCACCACAAACTTCTTCTTACGAAACCATATCATCAAATTTACCATTTCAGAATACTATTTTGTTCTCAAGATTTTACAAAGTAACTTTAATTTCGCGCGATTCTTAACGTGAAACTACTATCCTTATTAGTTGTTACCAAACATTTTATATACTAAACTCAACAACTACCTACTACTACTACTACTACTACTACTACTACTAACTAGTCTTATATCGACCTCGGACCCTATATCTACTGTCCTTTCATGCAGGCTTTTTCTACGAAATTCAACATATTCCTGGCGTACTTTCACACGTTTATAAAGATGATCTTCCGCAAAGTAAAGTGATTGAGTCATTACTCATGACCGCCGTAGTAGAAACCTCCAGGTATCCAACATACACTCTAACTAGGGCTACTCCCTAATGAATATGTTACAGGTAGATGCTAGAAACTAACAGAGACAAGTAGAAAATTAAGTTGGCACTATTGGACGACTTGTAGGTTGGGGCAAGTGTCAGTAAAGCATGTCTCTTGCCCGCAGAGAAACACCTGCAGTGCAGAGCTACAAGCGAGACTACGACCAGAGTCTGGCGTAGAACATGAGACTTGTTAGGTTGTGGCAAGTGTCAGTAAAGCATGTCTCTTGCCCGCAGAGAATCACCTGCAGTGCAGAGCTACAAGCGAGACTACGACCAGAGTCTGGCGTAGAACATGAGACTTGTTAGGTTGTGGCAAGTGTCAGTAAAGCATGTCTCTTGCCCGCAGAGAATCACCTGCAGTGCAGAGCTACAAGCGAGACTACGACCAGAGTCTGCCGTAGAACATGAGACTTGTTAGGTTGTGGCAAGTGTCAGTAAAGCATGTCTCTTGCCCGCAGAGAATCACCTGCAGTGCAGAGCTACAAGCGAGACTACGACCAGAGTCTGCCGTAGAACATGAGACTTGTTAGGTTGGGGCAAGTGTCAGTAAAGCATGTCTCTTGCCCGCAGAGAATCACCTGCAGTGCAGAGCTACAAGCGAGACTACGACCAGAGTCTGGCGTAGAACATGAGACTTGTTAGGTTGTGGCAAGTGTCAGTAAAGCATGTCTCTTGCCCGCAGAGAATCACCTGCAGTGCAGAGCTACAAGCGAGACTACGACCAGAGTCTGGCGTAGAACATGAGACTTGTTAGGTTGTGGCAAGTGTCAGTAAAGCATGTCTCTTGCCCGCAGAGAATCACCTGCAGTGCAGAGCTACAAGCGAGACTACGACCAGAGTCTGCCGTAGAACATGAGACTTGTTAGGTTGGGGCAAGTGTCAGTAAAGCATGTCTCTTGCCCGCAGAGAATCACCTGCAGTGCAGAGCTACAAGCGAGACTACGACCAGAGTCTGCCGTAGAACATGAGACTTGTTAGGTTGTGGCAAGTGTCAGTAAAGCATGTCTCTTGCGCGCAGAGAATCACCTGCAGTGCAGAGCCGGCCTACGACCGCAACGAGCCACCACCAGAGTATCTGCCACAGAACATGCTCTCCACCGGTTATACAACTTCGAACCAAGAAACATCAACTCTGACTGGCAGGACAATTTAGACCGCAAAGCAACGGAGAAGAAGGAGAAAGAAGAAAAGGTAATATTTACCATCATAAGTTACCGGTCCGTAAATTCCTTGGTTTATGGGGAAAGTTGGGTGAAAGGGTTTTGCATAATATTTCAATAGTGGTTTATGTCTAATACTGAGAACAAAAATCTGGATAAACGACATTTCAAATATTGCAGTGATTCCGGTTGCCATAACAGATACTTATAAGTTATTAATTCTTGAATCGGCTTCCAAAATAACAACCATTAGGATTAAAATATTAGAAACTTTTTTAATCTGGTGTTTATTTCTTACGTTGTTAAAAATTAATGTTGTTTATAGTAACTAGGCCTACTCTTCCTATGTTGTGCAGCATAATCAAAATAATAATATTACTACAGAACGTTAAGTTGTCTCGGTTTTAATAGTGAGAATTTCTCTCTCTTTAAGCGGGCCAGTGTCTCCTCCCACACGCTAAGTTGGCTTGCGTTGTTGCATCTTGCGTATGGTAATATGGCACCATCACGAAATCAGACCAGAGATGCAGACATTGTTGTTTCTTTGTTATGTATGTTCGTGCATGGCAAGCTACCTAGTACCTACCTAGTTCTCACCTGAAGAGTGGCATATATTGTATTGTATCCATAGTGTGCACGCACCTACAGCAGAGGTATCATTCCTAATATTATATAAGTACGACGCATTACGGCTTTGTTCTAGCGGTGCAAGAAGTTACCCGGAGACTCAAAGTTTATGTGCCTTTGGTTTGTAGGGAAATATCGCTATACTGTTTGTTGCAAGCCAGAATGTTGGTTGTTTCAGAGACTCAAGGAAGCTGCCCAGCAGAAGGTCGTACAAGACACCTGCGACGAAGCAGTGGCCCACATCATCCGTCGCCTGCGAGAACAATTCCCCGACATTGTCTTTAATGACTCATTACAAACAGTACCGACATTCCCGTCAAAACCGAGCGACTCTTGATTACTTCAATCATTATGTTTCATTTCTTTTATAGTTACGATTTTTACTGTTTTAGTTGTGTATCTGCCCCATGATTGATAACGCTAACTATCAAATTCGTGCACAAAAATATATTAATTTATTTTGACTAAATTCACGAGGCCGCATAAGAATGGCCCAGTACTTCAGCAATAACTTGTGCCACCAAAAAGAACAAACCTAGTAATATTATTCTTAATAAGGATAATCAGGAATAGATATGGCTGGCAACAAATTCTCAAAATTCAAAATTATAAGTTTATCAAAATTATTTCATCGTAAAAATATATCTGTTTTCAATCAATTTTAACATGTATACATTATTAATTTGTCAAAAAAAGTGCAGATCGAAGCTAGGACAGAACTTCGCACATAATTGGGCCGTCGGATACTTATTTTTGTTTGTACTTTTATTAGTATCACTTGTTCGAGGAGAAGTCTTGTGTTGATCATAATGCCACTAGTGGGATATGATATGGTGAACTTGTGAACTTATCCTATATAAGCGAGGAGAAGTCTTGTGTTGATCATAATGCCACTAGTGGGATATGATATGGTGAACTTGTGAACTTATCCTATATAAGCGAGGAGAAGTCTTGTGTTGATCATAATGCCACTAGTGGGATATGATATGGTGAACTTGTGGTTAGCATCCCTGCTTCCAATGCAGAAGGTCCCGGGTTCAAATCCCGCTTCAGGTAGAAGTTTTTTAACTTCTAATGTGGATTCAAATCCATTACTTCTTGGCTTTGGAATAAGTAAACGGTGACTTTGGAGCCGTCCTAGCAACGAAGCACTCAATAAATTCAAAGTTGTTCTGAATCGGCCTTGTTGATTCTGGCATCTGTCCGCAGGTGTTCGCACTGTCCAATCACTGATTCATCTGTTTCATATTTGAAATATCGATCTTTGATTGGTTATCGCTCACTCGTCGATGGTGTTCGAAGCCTACAGGGTTGGTTTAGTCACTTTAAATTAAAGTCCCCCACTGCAAATCAGTTTAATTACTGAGTGGGTAGACTCTAAATGTGAATTTATTTTATTTTTATTTATTTATAGTCGAGGAAAAGTCTTGTGTTGATCATAATGCCACTAGTGGGATATGATATGGTGAACTTGTGAACTTATCCTATATAGTCGAGGAAAAGTCTTGTGTTGATCATAATGCCACTAGTGGGATATGATATGGTGAACTTGTGAACTTATCCTATATAAGCGAGGAGAAGTCTTGTGTTGATCATAATGCCACTAGTGGGATATGATATGGTGAACTTGTGAACTTATCCTTTATAAGCGAGGAGAAGTCTTGTGTTGATCATAATGCCACTAGTGGGATATGATATGGTGAACTTGTGAACTTATTCTATATAGTCGAGGAAAAGTCTTGTGTTGATCATAATGCCACTAGTGGGATATGATATGGTGAACTTGTGAACTTATTCTATATAGTCGAGGAAAAGTCTTGTGTTGATCATAATGCCACTAGTGGGATATGATATGGTGAACTTGTGAACTTATCCTATATAGTCGAGGAAAAGTCTTGTGTTGATCATAATGCCACTAGTGGGATATGATATGGTGAACTTGTGAACTTATCCTATATAGTCGAGGAAAAGTCTTGTGTTGATCATAATGCCACTAGTGGGATATGATATGGTGAACTTGTGAACTTATCCTTTATAGTCGAGGAAAAGTCTTGTGTTGATCATAATGCCACTAGTGGGATATGATATGGTGAACTTGTGAACTAATCCTATATAGTCGAGGTGTGATTGTGACTATTTCATGTTTACAGAGGGGCGTCATGCAACAAAGGGGTAATTCATATGTTACCCGTGTTTTGAACTCTTTCCAAGAACAGTTCAGTTAAGCTAGTAGTAAGCCCATGCAAAAATTAGCTATCAAGGCTAAGAACATGTGGCATGAGGAGGGCTGTCTACATACTGTAGTGCGGATCTCCGAGGTAGTAGATAGTAGACAGTCTATACCATTGGACGTTTTTGAACATCAACCAGATTTATGAGCCGAGAGTGAAAATCTGAGTGTTCAAAACCCATCTCTGTTTTATCCACTACCCAGAAAGAGGTTGGCTTACATATAAATTCATTCGCTCCCATTTATGGAGTTGAAACTTAAAACTCTGTCTATCTCAAAGTTACTGTTTCTTAGTTACCCCTTTTTTGCGGAACACCCCTCGATTATATATATATACCTGAGATTTTAATCTTTGTAATGACCAAACCATATTTGAACTGTAGTCAACTGTTAAGGAGACGATACACCTAGCACTATGGTCCCCGAGAGGGGTGCGGGGGGAAGTAGTGTAGTTTGACATACTTTCGAATAAAAAAATCATATCTTTGGAACTACTTAACCTACAGTCACGTACTACAGCTTGTTAGAAAGATCAAAGTTTCTGCTTTAATACTATGCTTGTGCAATGAATCTTTACTCTAACAGTTACGCAATAACTCAATTTTAGTAAACACCTGCAAAATCGGATGTTCTCATCAATATTGCTCAAAACTCTTAAAAGAGTCAAAATAAAAACATTTTTGATAACTGCATGCAAATACAGATGTCTGAGTGCAGTAAAAGTTTCACTTTATCTGGTGTATACAGTGTACAAAAATAATTTATGCAAAACCACTAATTATGTTTTTGTATTTTCTGTATTTGAAAATTGTACAAATATGAAACATACAAAAATAGCCCTTATCTCACATATTTCGGATCATTTTTTATTTTTTTCATACGATCAACTGTTTTTGAGATAACGTGGAATTGCGTTTACGGAGTTTGGACAAAATAAGTTGACCGACCAGTGGCGCATTCATGCAGGTAGCGGCTCTTTCTGAAACTACTCACTCGACACAGAACCGCGTAGCTGGACGGACAAAATGGGCTTGTGTAAAGAAATAATGTTGTGGGTCGCTGTGTGGAATTCGGATGGTGGGTCGATTCAGAAACGTTCGTTCCAGCATGGCCCCCTTTTGTTGTTGCCCGAAGCGTGTTTAGTCCATAAAGTACGATGTACTTTGGTCAGTGTAAACATGTCACATATATGAATAGTTATTATACACTGATATACAATTTAGCTTTCTTGTTCCGAAACTGAAGACGCACACGGCACACCTTAGGTTCGATTCGATCCCTCTGTTATTTGTTTGTTACTGACAGTCGCATACCCAATACTATTACATTTACAGGTCACCGATAGTGGTGGCTCAGTGGTAAGGCGTGAGACTCTAATTCGGGAGGTCGCCGGTTCGATTCCGATCACCGGTAATCCTGACTGAAGGTTTTTTCGAGCTTTTCCTAAGCCGTAAAGGCGAATGCTGGGATTGAGTCCTACTAATAGCTCTAGGACATTCCTTCCCAATTATCCAAACACGGAAACACCCTAATAACATAGTCATCTGAAGAGGGGCATATCAGGTAAAGCTGGTGTGCCCCCTATAACGGGTATTCCTACGAAACATTTTAATGACTATTTACAGAGGTGACTAAAGAGCAGACTTCGCTTTTATCTCATCCCAACCATCTGTGTACATATGAATATCTGTTCATCCGCGCAGTTGTTGACGAACTACAGAGGAAGACCGTGGAGTGCGAGGAACGAGTAGACGACTTGGAACAATACAGTCGTCGCAACTGTCTGCTTGTACATGGCGTCCCAGAGAAACCAAGAGAAAACGCTATGGAGCTCGCTGTGGACATCTTCTACAATAAACTGAAGATCGACATCGACTGCCCTGATATCGACCGAGCTCACCGCATTGGAAACCAAAGGAAACCGTTGGACAGACCACGGCCAATCATCGTCAAATTCATCTCATATCAAGCCCGAGACGAGGTCTGGTATTTTAAAACCAAGCTTAAAAACACACCAATCACCATTACCGAGTCACTAACGAAAAATCGACAAAATATATTCCACGCAGCTCGAGCGAAATTTGGCAAATTTAACTGCTGGACTCAAGACGGCAACATAATCGCGATTAGCCCCGACGGTAGAAGAACTTACATAAGAAGAATGGAAGACATTCCCGATGAGTAGAGAAACAACCAAATCAGAATACCAACTACACCGCATAAAACTGTCCGACCCAACGAACACATGACACTCTTGCACGATCGATTGCACGATCGAGTAACTTACACAAGGATCACTTGTATTCTTGTATTCTTGTTACTCGTTCTTATTTCAGTAATTCAATATTATTGTTTAGATTATTATTGTTTAGGGAATTATTGTTTAGATTATTATTGTTTAGATTATTATTGTTTAGATTATTATTGTTTAGATTATAATTGTTTAGCTTATTATTGTTAAGATTATTATTGATTAGATTATTAGATTAGATTATTATTGTTTACATTATTTTGAATCGGGTATTAGCCTATTTCATTAGTTTATTAGATTTGTATTCGAAGAAAGGACGCAAGTTCAGTCAAATTGTTTCACTCCTGCTTAGTTGACTTTGAATTTATAAGTAATAGTTTTAAAATAATATCCATAATTGCTATAGCAACCATATCTTAACATGATTATCTTCAGCACCACGGCTAACAAACATAATTTGACTATAGCACATGTAAACATAAGATCTCTAGTTCCTAAATTTGATGATATACTTGAACTTGTCACCGATAATTGTATAGATATAATGGCGATCACCGAAACATGGCTTAGCAACTCATTTGACTCGAACAATATACGTATCCCGGGATACACGTTGTGGCGACAGGACCGTCAAACAGGACGGGGAGGCGGCATAGGAGTGTATGTTAAGAACGGTATAACCTGTAGTAAGGTTAACACCACTAGTGACATCTGTAACACGAACACCAACCTGGAAGGTATCTGGCTTAAATTTAAATTTAAAGGACAACTTTATGCTCTCGGCACCCTTTACAGCCCCTCATACTCAGACCATCGAAACAGTATTTCTACATTAGAACAAACAATTACACACATTTTACCAGTTGTAGATAGATTAATATGCGTTGGTGATCTTAACATCGATCTGCTAAAACCTAATCTACCAGGGTCGAAATTCATGCTAAACCTACTGGAAACTTTTAACTGCAAGCAGCTGATAAGCGTGCCTACAAGAATCACCAACGATAGTAAAACCTTACTAGACCTAATAATAACACAAAATATAGAAGACATTCTTGAAAGTAATGCAATAGACTTGGAGGGTATCAGCGATCACCACCTCACATACTGTATAATAAAAAATAGTAAACCCCCACCAATACTAAAATATATAACATATAGAGACCTCAAAGCCATAGATGTAGACAGTTTTAATCAAGACGCGATAAATTCTAACTGGGGTGAAATTCTCAATATTAAATGTCCTAGTGAACAGATAGATGCACTTAATAATAAAATACTGCAGCTCGCCGACAAACATGTGCCAATTAAAATTGTCAGAATAACTAAAAACAAAGCACCCTGGCTTACCGATAACATTAAAATGATGATGAGTCTAAGAGATAAAGCTCATAAAAAGTTCACCGTTACAAAACTCGATAGAGATAGAGATTACTATCGTTCTTTAAGAAACTCCACCACAAGCGCAATTAGAAGGGAGAAAAAAGCATTTTTTTGAGTTTGAGCTTAGAAACTCGGATAAATCTCAATCTGCAACCATATGGAACCTCTGTAGTAAATTAAGCGTCCATAACAAAAGTAATGAACTTTACATACCAGATCACCTTAGCGACCCCGATAATATCAATGATTACTACATAAAATCAGTCGGTGATATTGTGGCGGATACAGAATTAATTAAGTGGTATAGGAACCATAAACATGAACATGTAACAAGCGAGTTTTCGTTTGAACAGGTTAGCTCACTCACGATTCTAAAACTATGTAAATCAATCAAATCAAATGCTACGGGGATTGATGGAATATCCGGTAATATATTTAAACTGTGTCTTCCATTCTGTATAAATACTTTTACAGGGATTTTAAATAACTGTCTCATTAAGGGAGTCTTCCCTAATGGATGGAAAACATCACTAATCAAACCCCTTCCCAAAATAAGTAACCCAAACCAGCTAAAAGATCTAAGACCTATTAGCATCTTGCCTTATGCGTCAAAGATACTCGAAAATATACTTAATAAGCAGCTTACCAAATTCGTTACAAGCCAGAACCTTATACCTGCATCACAATCAGGGTTCAGGGCTGATCACAGTACCACAACAGCATTAGCCAACATAACAGACGATATTATTAGAGCAAATGACAAGGGGGAGGTTACCACCATGGTGATGCTAGACTACTCGAAGGCTTTCGATACTATCGATCACGAATTATTACTTGCAAAATTATTATATTTTGGTATATTTAAAATGTCACTATCAATATTAAAAGACTTTATTACGAACAGGTCACAGATTGTCAAATCTAATTCCAAATTGTCAGGCCCTAAATCAATAGTTAAAGGAGTACCACAAGGAGCAATCTTAAGTCCATTAATGTTCTCACTTTACACCAGTGACTTAATGAAGGACCTCAAAGTTTACAAAGCTCATTATTATGCCGATGACAGTCAACTTTGTCTATCCTACGATCCAAGAGATGTCAAAACCGCAGAACTAGAAATGAATTCAGACCTCAAGTATATTAGCGATACGTCAAAGAAGCATGCCCTTCAATTAAATTCAAGCAAAACCACAGTTATTCATTTTGGAACAAAACACAGCAGAGAAATGTTAAAACGTAACCCACCTATTCTACAGATAAACAATGAAACTCTCCCAACTACTGAAACTACAAAAAACCTTGGACTGATTATGGACTCTGAACTAAAATTTACAAATCACATCAGTAAACTCATACAACACACTTTTTCTAAATTGAAACATCTTTACAAATTCTCCAAAATACTGCCACAAAAGGTAAAACAGCTGTTAGTTGAAACACTTATTTTGTCTAAATTCGACTATGCAGATATTGTATATGGTCTTTGTTTAGACACCGTACAAAAGAACCGCGTACAATATGCTCAGAATGCATGCATACGGTACACGCTTAACATGAGAAAATACGATCACATTTCCTACAAGTATAAAGAACTGAAGTTACTAAACATGTCAAATCGCAGGTATCTCCATCTTGCATGTCTTACACACAAAGTCATGAAGAGGGGTTTACCTACGTATCTAAGAAACAAACTCCCCCTCAGGAAAGCTTCACACTCGCGTAATCTAAGAAACGTCAATGAAATAACCATATTCCCTCACACGACCACCGGCTTCAGGAAATCCTTCACCTACAACGCTGCATCAACATACAATAAAATTAAAATTGATTCAAATCTTTCTCATGTACAATTTAAACTAAAACTAAAATCATATCTATTGAATGAACAAACATAAAATAAAATATAGCTAAACCTGATATCACAAACCTTCGTATTTGGTGATGGCCATTAATCTTTACTCAAAACTGTTACCTCATTATGCTACATGTTTTATTTATTTATGTTGTACATACTGTTCTATAAAAATTCAATGTCTCATTACTATTATCATCAATTAATTATGTTATGAAAACATTTTACTTGTGCGTACTGTAATTCTAAAAATTGAAGTGATATTATGCCTTTATAGATCAAGCCAGCTTATAATAATAAATTAATATGTGAATTAGTCGTAAGATATAGTTTAGTTAGGTAGGTTAGTAAAGGTCAATTGTAAGAGAAGCCATCTCGGCTTAAATTCGCCTTTTTCTTCAACTAAGAAAATAAAGACATTATTATTATTATTATTATTATTATTATACACTCTCCCCACCATACCCACATGCATAGTTTCTTTCAATAATCAATCGTGTGTCTTCCAAGTATTTCTTTGTTTCAACATTGAATACTCCCTTATTCAATGGTTTCAATGCGGCTGTGCGTAGGTCCATGTTTGAGAGATGTTGTGAAAGCGAGAAGACGAACATTCACGATCAAACCTGAAGGTCACAACGAGTGGTTGCTATTGTTAGTGGCCGAGGGTGAACGGCCACAGAAATGTTGAGAGAAACTTTTTTTTTTTACCTGTTTTCGTCCTTTTCGTACCTATTGTGATCAGCTTGACGCATACCACATTCATTTATATCTACATCAGTATACATTTCAGAACAGAATGCTATTTACGTTGTTTATGTACGTATAACGTGAAACGTACTCCGCACGCGAGTGTGTCTGTGTGTTACTATTATTATTATTACCATTATTATTATAGCAATTGTCGTAAAAATGTGGATCGAACCCAGGTCCTCCGGCTTTCGTTACGACGCTTTACCAACTGTTCGATTGTCAAGCTTGGTACAACAGTCACTAAAAATAGCAATTTAGTGAAGATGTGTTCCAGTGGCCCGATAGTTCAGTTGGTAGAGCGTCAATACGTAAAGCCGGTGGACCTGAGTTCGATAACCAGCCGGGACACATTTTTACGACAGTTGCTATCATTCAATATTATTATTATTATTATTATTATTAATGTTATTTTTATTACTACTACTATTATTTGAAACCGGTATGTGTGTGTGCGTGTATGAAATATAATTTTATGTCAGAAGAGTTTTTGTAGTACGTATTGTAATATACAATTATTCAAAGATTAAATTTTGTTTTATTTTGAGGAATCAAAAACGTAGGAGAAATGTTTTTTTCTGAATATTCCGTAATGTTGATCAAAAGTTAAAATTGTTCAGTATTTTACATTTCATCAAAGTTGACTACAGGTATTTATCTTATCTTCAAGCGACATCTGAAGTGTCCGCTCGTCTCTCCCGCTCGAGATCGAGCCGCCTGCTGGGCCCTTATTCTGTAAAATGTTCTCGTGTGAAACGAAACGAGAACTAAACGAAATCTCGATTTGGTATTGTTTGGAGGCTAGGATGGTAGCAGCCAATGGTATTTCTCGGTTGCAGTCCAAAGACATTGGAATAGCACTGTTCGAAGTCATGTGTATGTGGTGTCAACGGTCACTGCCCACTATATCTGTTAAAACATGCAGTAGGCTGCGGTATCAAGTCCATAACAACTGCCACTTGTTATTTTTGACACAATAAAGACTCGAAATGCCAAATCAAACGACATTACATGTAAATTCAAAAATCTAAGTAAATAAATGGATATATGCCATGGTTAAATTACACTAATTAGTTCAATAGTATAGTACAAGGTGGTAAGTAAAGATATATGTCAAAGTGTTGTCAAATAGAGATAAAACTACACCTTAGCATTAAGTTGATGGCGGAACTCGGTCGGCCATGATTTAGAAGATAGGAGGTCTCGGTAGCTCCACGGGGACTACTATTGTCGCAAGCAGTTGGCCATGTGACTAAAATCTGTGCCAGAATTTCATATTCATAATTGGCGGCTGATTTCGTTCTGCATTCTGATAATTATAGTCAGCTGTGAACGTAAACGTGACTACAATGGAGAAATACTATTTGCTGGTACCTTCTAGCCTCGGAACGGGTGCAGATTTCGTTTTCGTTTCACACGAGAACGAGAACATTTTACAGAATAAGGGTCCTGGGTGGTGGTAAAGGGTGGTGGAGAGGAGGGGAATTATTTCAGATACCTGGCTGAATTCTCTCCTGCGAACGGACTTATGTTACCAATTGCACTTTTTTCGCCGAGTGTTACGATAAAAACTGACAGAGTTTCAGATTTTGCAAGATTGTGCTAAGAAAATATGCCGAATTTACATAATCGACAACACGGCAAGTTTTTATTGTAAGGACTCGGCAAAAACAGTGCCATTCATGAGAAATGCTAAATATTGTAGTGGCCGGTAGTCAAATAATTTAAATGATCGAAAACGTGGTTCACAAAAATTCTACAAAAGCTATAAAACTGTTAAACCATAAAAACCATCGGCTCGCTTCGATGTCGGGCAATTACCCCTACTCTCGAATGGTATTAGGAAACCGCTCTTTGTGCCTCGTTGATAGGCGAGCACGTGCTACATACATACAAACACACCGAATCGTGTGGATGTTTGAAATTTCAACCTGATCGGAAGCTCCGTGCGACAAAGATGAGGTGTAGGACGAACAGGCATACTTTCGAGCTGAAGTGACCATAACAGTGCCAAACTCGTATGCTGCTTGTAGATTGCAGTGTGAAAAATCTCAAAACAAAAACATAATATGCATATTATTATTCGTAAAGCCTACGTCTGTGGTAACTATACTTGCACTTGCTAACAATGTGCATTGAATTATAGGTATAATAATGTTCCATGAAATTGCAAAAATATGTTTAAAATGTTGTAAGTGGTTCCAGTCCGTAATAACAGGGTGCATGCTACCCTGCTCTATCGATATCCGTAGAGTCAACGAAAATGTGTGGTTTTGTCGTCACATTCACCGTCTAATTTATATGTGGGTTGCGTTCAACAGCCAACTGATACTTCACAGTGAGCTGTATAAACTTTCACACATTGGTATTGTGATGTAATTTGTTTTCATAACTTGTGCTTGTAACAAAAGGTACTGCGAGTTACATTTCTGTCACAATATGTAAATTAACACGCACTCGGAGACCAGGAAGAATCATTTGGTTACCGCATCCTATTTTGCTTAGACTTGAGACAGAAACTGTGAAAAGGAGGATGGTCTACACCTGTCAGACAAATCGAAAATGAGGTGACGAGGTTTTGGGTTGAAAGCGGTGCGGGGGCTCGGGGGGCTTGAGAAACACCGTCTCACAAGTTCACGATGGCCCCATCCACCCGATGTATTTTAGGGGGGCTAACTTACCATAGACCGAAGGTTATTGTATATTGTTTTCAATTGTTTTTTTCTTATACTTGTTTCTCGTTTGTGGCCAACGGTAAATTAATATTTAGATATTACGTTAGTCGAGCAGGTGCATGGTCATTGACTGCAATACCATACCAAACAAGGTTTAGAAATAAAGACAGAAAACACAAGTACACTTCCATTGATTGTTTCCTTCTTGTTTTAGGGTAGTGTAGAAGATAAGCTAATATTTAAAGTTGTAGGCTATGATGTGAACATGAAAATTACCGCTATTTTTGTAAAAGTCGAAAAAGTTTTACCAGGTTTTATAGGATAGTATAGTGGAATAGAAATGTATATTTCTGTACTTTCAATTACAAAATATGAAGTGTCATAAGGTAAATATAAATATCGATTAGAATTATTATAGCATTACACACAGTGGATTGGCAAAAAAAAGAAAACACGCGCTTGACGCAAATCACTTTCACATGAACCCCGACAGAGCCCATCGTGTCCTACCTGAGATGTGATCTCTGTATCTCTCTTTCAGACGGGTATAGCTGGAGGGTGAGAAAACTCAACCCAACCGTCAACATGGCTTGGAACTTGAAAGCGCTCATGGTTCATTGGGTGCAAATGGCACGTGAATGTTGCCATAGCTAGTCTGTCAATGATGAGGGTTCTAGATCCAACATAATTACTCTACCTACACAGGTCATTCTTAGCTCGACGGGCCACCGCTATTGGTCTGTCTGCCCCCTCTCTCTCTCTCTCTCTCTCTCTCTCTCTCTCTCTCTCTCTCTCTCTCTCTCTCTCTCTCTCTCTCTCTCTCTCTCTCTCTCTCTCTCTCTCTCTCTTTCTCTTTCTCTTTCTCTTTCTCTTTCTCTTTCTCTTTCTCTTTCTCTCTTGCTCGTGTATGGCAACTGGCCATTTTATTATATTTTATAATCGAAAAATCATATTTATACTTTATAGGAGAGGAATCGACACCAACATTATAAACACACAAAAACAATGATCAGTGTTGGTATCTCCGTCGAAACTATTACTGCCAAACACAAATGAATAGGAGAAACATATATTTGTGTTATGGATTTCAAACGATTGTCGATAAATAACAAACGAACAGTAGTTTTGATGCCGGGTTCTCATGGCCTAACCCCAACGTACCGCGAGAAGTCGTTGCCCATTCAGGCAGGATCGTAACGCCTTACGTGACTCCTCCAACTTTCGTATAGAATTAATTAAGCGAGCGAAGCGAGCGTCTCCACTTGACTCTTTCTAATTCAAGTTGCCGTATCTGGCTTCGATTCCCAGTCGGAACAAACATCTACTAATATTGGCTCACCCGCTGTTCTGACCGCGAGAAATAGCACGGTTTCCAACTGGTCGACTGTTTGTGTATAACCCCGAAACCCCGAAACTTATTTATCAAGTCTTGTCTATTATCTTGTCATTCAAGTTTTCTTCACTCAACGGTTGTAAAAACGACCTTTCCAACATAAAGAGATGACTGGCAGGGGGTTGCTAATTGATTTCCTTGTATCCACTCCGACTCCAATAACAAAAATGGTAATAGTTCTTCGAAACAGAAATTGCCCGTTTGAGCTCTGATAATTGAACAACCCCACAAAAGGGTGCTGTGTCTATGTCACGGATAGAGTGACATGTTTTATCCGCATCATAGGCCTACCAAGGGGTGAGGGTTCGAATCCCACATATTATAAAATTTGTAAGTAGTCGTGCAGTTTTAAATACTAAATAATTACTACATGCGTTTAGAATGTATACTATGTCATTTATTCATTATTTTTTTAAATCTGTCATTTCAATTGTAATCACATTGTAGTGCCATTGCCATAATATGCCCACTTTGGACACTTCGTACAATGTAAGTTCGTTAGCAGTAGCGCGTATGATGACATTATGGCGGATGGCGGTACAGCCGCCGTACGGACTTGTTTTTTATTCGTAAATGTATTATTGTGATGCAACATGTCAGCTCGTATAGGGCTATGGGTAGGTCTATGGGATACAACTTATATTATGCATTGAACATTTTACCATTATTTTGCATATTGTCTACTTTCGTATGTATTGACATGTGTATGTTTGTGTATGGGGATGTGTGTATTGTACAGTTTAATCATTCAATTTATTTATGTATAGTTACTGTGTGTAATTATTATTATTTGTATATGTTCTACAAAATTAATGCTGTACTGCAAATGGCTGTTTCTACGTCATATGTATATATTCCAATTGTTTTAATGAATTAAACTAATTGTTTTCTTGCAATATGGTAATAAATAAGTGTGTGACGTTATACAATTATCGAATTTCTTAGCATGTAATCAGCACTTTTCCTCGAGATATCTGTACGTAATTGGGTACAACGCGTTCCAAGTCTTCTGGTGCGCCGTGCGCGTGCCAATATTTCGCCTTCCCTACCCTATAACTATAACGTTCCGCGTTCGTAACGTTTGCATTGTGCACGCGGTCAGTTTTTTTCATTGTTATTCACGTTTGAAATACGGGTTACTCTGCGTATGGCTGGAATACCACGAACACCACCATAAGGACGGAGAAAGTCTTGGCCTTCATTCTTCTAAGTTTACAGATCTACTTACTATCCTATATATGATGAATATTATAGCTATTTGTATCGAAATGTGTATTTTCGGTTAGAGGTCAATGTGTTTAAAAGTGACATGGAGCTTTCACGGAACAATATCATTTGCGTATGATATTATTTTAATGGTGTACTAGTTACTGTATTATGTGTATACACTTTTTTTTAAATTGAATATACATCATTATGTGTATTATTATTTTTATTGGAGTTATTATAATTATATTACTATAGTTTTGGCTTTTCTTTCGTCTTTCTTTATTTATCTCGTATGCCATTCACATCTTATCTTTGCTAACTTCCTATTATTCTACGTACTTGCCAGCCCTCCAAACGCCCACCCACCCCCACGGCGATGTATAATGGATCTGATTTGTAGGACGTTATTTGACCTAAGCTGTTGAATACGTGTTAAATTCCAAATAATGAAATATTAAACAAATACGACGTCAGAGAAGGGAATCGAACTAGTTCACTCTTACTCAATTGATGCGATGAAAATGCACACATGTAAAACAAGTGAGACCTTACAAAACCTTCAAATTTGGTGGATATGAAGACCTTTTGCAAGTTATAGATGTGATCTACTTTAAAATACAATACAAAATAATTCAATTGTTTGGCAACTGAACTACCTCTCTTCTGGAATTGCTATCATCTAAATTACTGAATTGTAAACTGTGACTTTGAAGCTTTCATAACAACGAGACTAGACGAGAGAATAAAACAGTGACACCCCTCCCAAGTCGCAATGTCTTGTCTTCCCAAGACACGGTAGGGCTATCAGCCAAGGAAAGATAGCTCTATAATAATTGACCGTACTTCAAAGCGAGCGAATTTTGGTTTTATGACCTATTTTCGTTCTTTTCGGGCCTATTGTAAGCAGCCTGACTTATCTGTAGTATACTTTTTTTTACTACTCAAATTGAATAGTTGGGTCCAAATATTCATATTGTATTATTTATCGATTGTACGCTTTTCGCCGGGTGCCTGCGATAAAAACTGACCCAGTTGTAGGTTTTGGAAGTTTGTCTTCAGAAATTACAACAATCGTACTCGTACACCATCTACAACTCGGCAAGCTTTTATCGTAGGTACTCGCCGAAAAGAGTACATTTCATGAAAAAAAAGATAAATATTGTAATGCGACGAGATAACAAACTAATTGATATTATCGAAACGGTGTTCATTAAATATAATTGCTGGTTTAAATAGGCTAAGAAGCTATAAAAACTATTTAAACCATAAAACTCTCGCTTCAATACCAACCAGTCAGTTATTGCCATCCATAAACGGCAGTCTTCTCGTGCCTTGGTCTTCAAATGGGGGAAAAGAATCATCCCTTCGAAATGTGTGTGCGATCCAGTAAAATGTCATTCTTTTTAAAATTACGTGTATTTAATTATGTAGTCCAAAGATTTAGATTGAGCTATGAATTGCGTTTTTAGCCAAGTCACTACGATGAAAACTGATCGACTGTTATAGCTCATTGAAATTTGTCCTCAGAAAGAACGACTAATTTTATGTAATCTACAAAACTCAGTCAGTTTTTATCGCAGAGACTCGGCAAAAAGAGGGTAATTGATAAAAACAACCTAAATATTGCAACCTGACAGTCAAATTATAGAAATTATCGAAAACGTGGTTCAACAAATAGTTGCCGTTATGACAATAGGCTAAGCTATAGAGACAACAAAGCCCCAACAAAGCTATACAACCATAAAACCCTGTCCGTCAATTACCGCTGCCACTAGCAGGCATTGCTCTACTTCTTGGAAAAGGGAAGCGACCGCCTGCAGCAGCCACCGTTGTTACCACCCCTTCCCCGCCCCTCTGACGGAGGTGCCCCTGAGACCATACATTCCTCTATTCATAAAGGTCTAAAAGGTTGCCTAGCCGCACGGGGTACTATAGAAACATCCGATTTCAAATGCCGCCCAATTCTGACTGGTGGCGCTATCTAACACATTTTTGAGGTACTAGTCAACGGGGTATCGTAACGTTAAGTCCATTCATGTACGGACAACAATAAAAAATTATTGGTTTACACACTTGCCTAAGATTTAAGGATAAAGATTTATAGCCACTACTTTTTCAAACTGTTTTTCTAAGGGCGTGTCTGATTTGGCAGTTCACGTACTTGCCAACTTGTATTGTACTTGTGTACTTGACTCGTGAACTTCCGAACTTGACTTACTTGAATTCAGTTAACTCTTGGAGGTAGTGATTTTAGTCCCTAAAAATAAATGAACAGAAGTGAGGTTAGATTTGTCGCTTCGTAAAACGTCCGTAGTGGCGGCCGCATTGAATAAAATTAGGCATAGCTTATGTTTTACAATGAAGATCATAGGATGAACAATTATTTCAACTTAAATGGTGTTCAAGTCACAAATATAAATAATAATTTGATAATTTAATTTCCAAACAGTGCCTGGTCTTCTGACAGCCATTTTAAGTTTGTAAGTCAAGTTCACGACAACGCATGATTTTGTACTCGTGAACTCCCATACTTGTCTCGCAAACTTTGCATTTCAGACATCAACAATGACGTCACTTCCGTACTTAAGACAAGGTCAAGTTCGAACTTAGCAAGAATTAGCATTTATTGCTCAATTCAGACACGCCCTAAGATCTCTACCATTGACCGGATTTACAAAAGGTCGCCTTTCATTTGAATGAGCCAAGAATTTTAGAAATAATGCTCCCCATACACAATCACTGACAGTCACTGGCAGTCACTGACAGTCACTGGCAGTCACTGGCAGTCACTGACAGACACTGACAGTCACTGACAGACACTGAGAGACACTGACAGTCACTGGCAGTCACTGACAGTCACTGACAGTCACTGGCAGACACTGAGAGACACTGACAGTCACTGACAGTCACTGACAGTCACTGACAGACACTGACAGACACTGACAGTCACTGACAGTCACTGACAGACACTGACAGACACTGACAGTCACTGACAGTCACTAACAGTCACTGACAGACACTGACAGACACTGACAGACACTGACAGACACTGACAGTCACTGACAGTCTTGTATGGCACACTTGGTGTGTACAAGTAAATTAGCAGACAGGCTTTCACTCCCCGCAAATGAGAACTGATATACTCCGTCCCTGATATATGGACTTATTTATTTTCTTTCAGCCAATTATAAGGGAAGAATTAGGGACGGCACAGCACTGGGTAATGGGTAGGTATGTTACAAAACATATACTGGCGTGGGAAATCCACGAGTGGTGAAGACGGGAGCCAAGGTCGCGCCAGCGAACCTGTTTAGTTACATAGACGTACAAATCATTGGACCGATCATGGACCGGAACCAAACCAACGCGGTACCTTGAAACAAATCCACGGCCTCAGCCCACAAACTTTCCTTTGACACACTCCTCGCAGTACATAGCTCCTCCACTCTCTCTAAGAAAGACCCGAGACTCGCATCCGCATCGTTCCCACTAAAATGTATGCCCCATTTTGCCACGGGTACGTGCTTCACCGCGTCGGGGCGTTCTCTGCGATCTCCTCTGTCTGGGAGGATGGGTTGGTGTAGGCCGACGGCTTCCTCCATGGCTGCGAAACGTGTTTTAAGAATACCTAACCCGACGGTCACATCTTCCCACACTACCCTGTTCTCCTCAGTGACAGGTACCAATCCTTGACGTCTCTCGATAGAAGCGAACAGAAAGGATATGCGGCGTTGCTGATCGCTAGCACCCTCATAATCGGATATCAATGCACTCAACAGGGTCAGTTTTATTTTAAGCTCACCCAATTCACGCTCGAAATCTCCCATGATGTAGAAATTCTCTCTCTACTAAGAAAGAAGGTAACGCTGCCAGCCGATTGACGGTACACCAAATCTTAAGAAAAAAACAAAAAATTCCCCAGGGAACACAATACAAGCCACACGACCAATAAACACCGCCGAACGAGAAGATAGCAAAGTCGAATATTCCAATTCCAACCGGGGCTGCAACACCTGGGATGATGATACCCTACCACGATAAACTGGGCCCCACGTCGGGCTCCAAATGTAACACCCCCCAATCACCGCCCTGGCATAGCTGCAGTGAAGAAGGGCGTGGGCCAGAAGTCGAACAATAACAAGAGGGTGGGGGTGTGGTAATAAAAATATTCGGGCTCCACGTTCTTCCTGAAAGAAAATTTCCCAGGACTAGGCAGCGACTGAGGGAAGAACGAAGGAACGATCGTGCCAAAGGTTAGTCCCGGTAGACCAAAGCTCGGGGCAGCGGTGAAGTATGTTTATTTAGAAGGAAGATATACACGGCAGGGTGGATGCCTGGCAACACCGAGAGGTGATTGGCAATTACACACCTGACACAAAATTACACAATATAACGGTCACACCCTTCATGTGTTTCGGGGACAGGCCCCCTCTGACTGTTGATAACACAATACAAAAACATGTTTCACCATAAGCACTATCGCGCTCCCCAGAATAAAGTAAATTCAACAAAGGCGTGGGCGACTATGGTCTCATGAGTCTTGACCCACCAGCACCACCGTTATAAACTTAATTAGTACACCAGTACCTCCGTTATAAACAAAGTGCGCAGCACAGACATATGATATACAAAAATACATACAATAATACAATACAAAAGAATGTTTCACCATAAGCACTATCGCGCTCCCCAGAATAAAGTAAATTCAACAAAGGCGTGGGCGACTATGGTCTCATGAGTCTTGGCCCACCAGCGCCACTGTTATAAACTTAATTAGTACACCAGTACCCTCGTTATAAACAAAGTGCGCAGCACAGACATATGATATACAAAAATACATACAATAATACAATACAGTAGTGGCACTTAAATGCTAATCGTTCGTCGATGTGGACGGGCGACACTATATCACCCAATAGCAAAAAAAATGGGGCGGGGGGTTTGACCCCGGTTCCTTGTGGGGCGCAACTGCGCTGACGAAAGTCCACGGCAGGGCCGGAGCGAACAGCAGGTAAACAAGAACAAAACGGGACCGATAAATTTAGGCGGCGCACACGGATAACCTGGTAAGTTGGTGGATCATCCAGGAGTAGACGTACCCCCCCCCCCCCCCTTCCAGGGCTCGAACAGGTGACCGCCGAAGGCCCGCTCTTGGCTAGGCGGTTGACCCGGACCAGGACGTGGACATCACCCCGCAGGACGTAGACCGCCAGCGACTTGGAGGTAGCCCCCTACTACGACCCAAGGCCTGGGTATAACGGAGTACGACGGAACAACAACGGGGCGTCGCCCGAGAAACGCCCCCCACGGAGGCCAGGCACGTACGGCTTACACGTGGTGTGTATCGCTGGCCGGTCGGCGCTGCACTGTCTCTGCCTCGATCGTCTCCCGTGACAACTACCCCAACGCTGTGGCAGTCTCGGTGCGAAGGGGAACTACTAGAGTGTCTGGGTGGCGGGTGATGTGAACGCAGGAACGGCCGGATGGCGGCGTGTGGCCGCGCCACAACAAAACGGACGTTGCAACAAGTTTAATTGAAAAAATAAGCAAATGATAATTAGCAAAACTTTTCAATTTTAAACCGTGAGTGTGCGTATTAAAGGCTTTCTATCTACACAATTGTCGACACAATTTAACGTTTCCATTTTATCTCATGACTTTCTACTACTACAATCCAATCCAATCCAATCCAATCCTATCCTATAATCCAAATAATTTGTTAAAAGTTGCGAAATATTGAATCTGTGACTTTTTAATATGTAACTGTAGAGTGTATAGACAGTCGCCGTAGGAATAGGCGACATTTCACAGGGGAGATTTATGGGTATAGTCGCCGTACAACATCTTCGGTAATGCTTCCGTCAGGGGTGGGTGAGCGGCAGCCAACCAGCGGCCGTGAGTAATCCAAATACCTTCTCGGGTTGGCCGAGATACCTCATTGATTGATGACAAAAGCATTACCGAAGTTGTTGTAAGAGCTCATTATCTCCGCTACCTGGACAAAGGTCGCGGTATAGTCGTAGACCCCAGACGAGCATCCTAACCCAAATCGCCCGTGCGGAATAAGTGGGTCTGTCTCCTCTACCTGACAAACCATCCCTTACACAGTTGCCAATACTTAAAATGTTTTTTTTTTTAGATGATGACCACTGTTGAGATAGATTTGAATGCTCATTGTGTCACTCCCCCAATCCACCTGTAGTGTTGAGCTCCACAAGGCAGTGGAGTCAACAGTAGAATGGGGACAACAATGAAATAAAGCGAACCAAATGTGACAGACCTGAAATAGATTTGCTCCTTTTATTTCATTCATATTAATTACTATGTACTTTTAATAATACCAAACATACGGTATTTCAGTGGCGACGAGAAAAACACGCTAGAACTTCCAAGGTAAAGTCAATTACATTACCTATTTCTTGTTAAAATGAGTCTTCAAAATGGGCTTAGCCCGTTCGCCATTCATGGCGTCAAGACTTCAGTAGGTGTGCGTTGGTCCAGCTGGTTACGACAATTTGACCTCTTTGCAGGCGCTAAAGATATAACTAAACCTTCTGTTAAGAAGAATACATTACTTTTTTACGCGGGGGAAGGTGTTTTGGATGTGTGGCACAGTTTGCCCGAAACTCACGATTTATTTTCACGCGATGTGGTTGGTTTAGGATCGGCGTCAGTCGCCATTTTGGACCTAGTGTCAAAACTCGAATCATCCGCTAGCGATGTTAAGCGGAAATATGACGAACTGTTGATCGCTTCAGAAATTGCCCCGGGAAATTTGAAAATTAAATCAGACACTACTCTTGCCAAGGCGACTGCCGATGCTGCAGAAGTTGCTCTGCAGACAGCACGCACAGCCGCGCCCACGTCAACCCTAGGACACACGGTCGAAGACGAATACACGCACATGGTCAAAGCCCTTACTAAATATTTTGCACCTCGCCAGAGTAACATTTATGAGAGGTTTCTTTTCAACTAATTGATGCCTAGTGACACTGAAAGTTCATGCCAGTATTTGACTAGGTTTAAAGTCAAGATTAAAAATTGCAATTTTACAGATCCTAATGAAAAATTGTTGGATATGCTAATCATAAATTCCAGAAATGCTCAACTACGCAGAGAGCTCCTTAAAGTTGGGGATAGCCTTACAGTTGACAAAGCAGAGGCGCTGTCCCGTACGCTGGAAACAGCAGAAGATCAAGCCAGGTCTATGGAACAGGCAACGTCCTTGACAGTCAATACGGTTTCAACCCGGATTGCTGGCAAATGTTTCAGGTGTGGTTCAACTAGTCATATGGCAAATTATCCAGTCTGCCCAGCTCTTGGAAAGTCATGCATGACATGTGGTAAGTTTGGACATTTTTCTTCTGTTTGTCGTTCACTTAAGGGTCATCAGACAGGCACTGCACCAGGTTCCCACACGGAGCAACGGAATGGTCGTCCAAGATTTCACCGTGGTCACAAGGTGCGACAGATTAATGAGGACTCTGCGTCCGATGACTCGCTCTGTGATCGTGCATACGTTATATGTCACGTGGATGAGAAACCTTCCGATGCAAACTTTGTAACCGTACTGGTAGGTGGTGTGCAAGTGAACCATTTGATTGACAGCGGTGCCACATGTAACCTAATCGATGAACGTACTTGGTATCAAAGTATTGCTCTGGGTTTAAAATCCGATACTATTCAGTCAAACCAGAAATTGTATTCCTATAACAATCCTTGTCCATTACATGTTATAACGAAGAACAGGGCTACTTACAAGATTGGAGAATTAGAGACTACAGCAGATTTTTACGTGGTGAAAGGTGAAGGCCCACCACTATTGGGAGAGGCTACTGCAAAAGCTTTGAAAGTGCTCAAGGTTGGACTACAGGTGCAAGACGACTTCGCACGTCCCGTTACAGTTTCACGGGAGCACCAAAGAGTAGATTAACATACGCAAGCTGACGTGTTACCTGTGCGCCTACAACCCCCTTCTCCTCCATCAGTGGACTTAAAGTCTCAAATTAAAATAGATTTTCCGCAGGTATTTCAAGGTGTTGGTACTCTCAAAGATTACGAGCTGGATTTTACAATCGACGAAAGTGCACCCGCTGAGATTCAACCACTTAGGCGACATTCAGTCCAACAGTATGGAGAGATTGAGGCAGACCTAAAGATCAAGCTGGAAAGTGATCGGATCGAGAAAGTGATAAAGCCAAGCTCGCAGGTGTCACCACTAGTGGTATTACACCGCCCAGATGGTCGTGTAGGGATCTGCATCGACATGCGTAAAGCAAACAAGCGCATTCAACGAATTAGACACCCAATTCCTACTATAGAAAGCGTGACAAGTAGATTACACGGAGCTACTCACTTCAGCGTTCTAGACCTAAATGAGGCATTCAATCAAATTCGTCTTTCGGAACGTTCTCGTGATATCACTACACTCTCAACTCATTAGGGCTTATACAGATATAAAGTACTCTTCTTTGGTATAAACTGCGCCCCCGAAATGTTTCAGAGCATAATGGAGACCCTTGTTAGTGACCCGGATGGAGTTGAGGTGTACATTGATGATTTTCTAGTTACAGGAAAGACCAGACAGGAACATCATGAACGTCTTTACGCTTTACTTCAGCGTTTTGCTGAAAGTGGTCTTACCTGCAACTTCAACTTACAGAAGTGTGAAATTGCTCAGACTTCTGTTAAATACCGTGGTCATATGTTCAGCAAGAATTTTGTCAGCCCTCTACACAACAGGGTAAAGGCCATTCAACAATTGCGCCCACCGATCACGTCTGCAGAGGCTTCTAGTTTACTAGGCCTCATTGGCTATAATTCCAGATTTATAACGAATTTTTCTATGATCACGAAGCCAATCAGAGACCTTATCTGTAAAAACATCCCATTTAAATGGAGTTCTAAAGCACAGAACGCTTTAGATACTCTGAAACATGAATTGTGTTCTGCTTCCACTCTAGCATATTTCGATCCCAGTGCAGATACTTACATTGTATGTGATGCCTCACCATACGCAATTGCTGCCATCCTCTATCAGACCCAAGACGGCTGCCAGCGCATAGTGGAGTGTGCTAGCCGTGCCCTCACTGACGTCGAGTGCCGTTACAGCCATACAGGGAAAGAGGCATTGGGTATCGTTTGGGGATGCGAGAGGTTTCATTACTACATTTATGGTAATAAACCTTTTAAACTGGTTACAGACCACCGTCCTTAAGAGTTTATTTTCTCAGAGCGCTCTAAACCATGCGCCCGGTTGGAACGTTGGGTCCTCCGACTTCAGTGCTACAATTACCATGTAGTGTATCAACCAGGTAAAACTAATACAGCCGACCCACTTTCCCGACTTATACCTATTACCGAAACACCCAAATCCAAAGGGAAAGAGGACCTTTATGTTAGACGTGTGGCTCAGCTAGCAGTGCCGCGAGCCATGACATTTGAACAGATTCAGGACGCTACTTCTGCTGACCCACATGCTCAAGACCTAGTGAAAGACATTCAAACCGAACGTTGGTCAGTCGAGTTAAAGAGATTTGAAATCATTAAAACTGAACTTTGTGTTTATGATGGCGTTATCCTTAGAGGTACCGGACTTTACATACCAGCATCGCTGCGTGAACAGGCGCTCTCTCTTGCACACGAGGGACACCAGGGAATAGTGAAGACAAAGCAGCGCCTTCGTTCAAAAGTATGGTGGCCTACAATCGATACTGCAGTCGAGAAACTAGTTAGATCTTGTCGGGGATGTCAACTCGTTAGCCAGCCTGACCCACCTGAGCCTGTTACTGCTACCAGCCTTCCTGATGGACCATGGCAGGACCTAGCAATGGACTACCTTGGACCGCTTACTTCCCAATCAGGACAGTACATTTTTGTGCTTATCGACTATTATAGTAGATATTTTGAAGCAATCTTAACGAAATCCATTACTGCTGAATCTACAATTATTGCCATGCTTAAGTCGTTTTTCGCTCGTTATGGTTTGCCTTGTACTTTGCGTGCAGACCAAACTCGGAGTTTTGTAGGTTCAGAAATGAGACAATTTTTATAAATAACGGTATCAGACTTGTCAGCACCACACCTAGATGGCCTCAAGCAAACGGAGAGGTGGAGCGACAAAATCGCTCTCTCTTGAAATGCCTACGCATTGCTAATGCAGAGGGAAAAGACTTACGGGATGCCTTATATGAATTTCTGTTTGCGTACCGCACGACTCCTCATTCGACTACCGGGGTTACGCCTGCATTCTTGATGTTTAATAGAGAGCTTAGAGACAAAGTTCCCTCCCTAGGATGTAGGAATAAACTTGATATTGCTGTAAGAGACTGTGACGCGGAAAGAAAAGGTGTTGCGTGTCACTACACAGACACAGCTAGGCACTCAGCTCCATCTGATGTTGCTGTGGGAAATTTAGTGTTACTGCGGGAGGAAAACCCTTCAAAATTGTCTACCACATTCTCCCCAGTTGAATTCCAGGTTACATCCAAAATTGGCAACTCCACAACAATCCGTTCACCTGAGGGAGTCAGTTACCAACGAAATGTGTCACAATTGAAGAAGGTTATCCAGCCTCCAGTTGTTTTGCCAGACCCAACTGCTTACACAGGTTGCCTTCCAACAGAATCTACATCAGGGACCACACCTGTCACTTCACCGGTGATTTCACAGTCCCAAGACGAAAGCCTACAGTCCCAAGACGGAAGCTTACAGTCCCAAGACGAAAACCTTGTTGGGGAGTCAGTGAAAGAAACTCCTAAGCCGAGGCGTTCCTGTCGTCTCAGATACGCACCAAAACGATACACCAATAAATAATAAAAAATAAAATTTATAAATTATAAATAAATATATTTGTATGGGGAGAAGAGATGTAGTGTTGAGCTCCACAATGCAGTGGAGTCAACAGTAGAATGGGGACAACAATGAAATAAAGTGAACCAAATGTGACAGACCTGAAATAGATTTGCTCCTTTTATTTCATTCATATTAATTACTATGTACTTTTAATAATACCAAACATACGGTATTTCACCACCTTTGAAAGGACCAAGTTTGAAAGTAACGCAATACACCTGTAACGACATCGACTTGGCAACATCGGAAAATGTCATCCGGAAGCGAAATACCATCTCCTAAGTGGTTGCTCTTTTGTCAAATAATCGCCTTTTGTTGGAAGGGTTTGGATGTCTGTCTGGGGTCTACGTCTATACGTCTGTCAGCGTCTGTGAACAATTAGGGGTCAGTAAAATGGCCTTCTTGTTGACGAAAATGCCACGTCTCGCGCTCACTTCCCAGAGGGAAAAGAAGTATAAATACACTTTAGCCCATGGCCCAGATTCACAAGAGGTCCTAAGTCTTTTTTGGTCTTATCTCTAAGACCGGTCTAACTTTGAACCTTTTATAAAACCAGCAAATCTTAAAATAGATTTTAAAACATATTATTGGAGTCCTCATTATGTCCTTTATCGCACCAGGAATTCGTAATTTTTCAAGAGACCAGCTGGTTCTGGTTTTACAAGATGTTCAAAGTTAGGCCGGTCTTTGAGATAAGACCAAAATAAGACTTACGAGCTCTTGTGAATCCGGGCCCAGGAATAGGGAACACGCGTATGCATTTTTTAATTAAGTTTTTAAATACCTTGTCGCATATCTTATAGCAATATGTTTTTTAATTTTGAAAATCGGATCAGTCTGTGCCTCAAAATAATTGATTTAGTAACCTTACATAAAAGCGCGCGAAAAACGAGCCGGCGCCATCTTGATGCGCGTGACGTCAGGGTTTTGTACTCGCGCTGAGCCTGGACTCAAATGCAGCGTTCACCGCGCTTCGGCATTCCCGTGTTATAGTTGTTTTAAATGGAACCGAAATCGGCTTCAACCTCATACAAGCGGTTCATAGTATCTATGTGACATGTGCACATATATATTGGTGAAATATACTGAAAGAATGAATGGTTGAGAGCGGAGAGACGCCATGACAGTTCACAACCACTATCAAAGATTTCTGTGATGTTTTGCTGCCAGGATTATTTTAATCCAAGTCAAATAAATCTTGGTATGATTGTTTATTTGGATAAACTGTTATGTGTCACGGCTCTTGATCATTGCAAGTACCAAGATGAGGCTCAAAGTCAGGCTGGTATTTGTATTGCTAGAGGTTAGGGCTATGCCGAATACCCGACCTAAGATTAGGCCTAGCCTAGCATAATTTACGAGGCTTGGATTAGTGCTGCTTGCTTTATAGAGTACAAGTTAATGAACCCATCACAACGTGACTGGTGGTCAGATGGTGGCATTGTATTCGTTTATTTTAAGCATGAAAGGGGTATGGACAACCGTGTTTGATTAAATTAAATTAGTTAAGAAAACACTCTTGTTAATTGGAATCATCATCACTGTGGGACTTTTGGACTTACACAGTTTGTGCAGCTCGGAATCGATATCCATTTTAGCTTTGTAAGTGTAACAGTGATTTTGAATAGATTTTATTAAGTGGCACTGGCAGGGCCCAATAGAAAAACAAGTACGCAGTACGTAGGCCTACCTCACATATTTTATTGCAAAAGACGAAGACTTGTATAGATATCTAAAGAAAAGAAATATGTACAGGACTGTTCAAAAGATGCTACAGTGGCCGTCACCTAAAGAGTTCATTCGAGTTCTGCGAAATGCCTTCCCCTCTTACCCCCACCAGTGCTTTCCCCTCTTACCACCACCAGTGCCCGCGTACGGACGAACAACAACGACGAATATCAACTCACGTAAAATTAATAACGATAGAATTACATTTAATGTAATTAGAATAAAATTCTAAATTCAATATAAGAAAGTTCTATTCCATTCTATAAAATAAAGTTCTATTCTATAAAACTAAGGTATATTCCATTCAATAAAACCAAGTTATATTCTATTCTATAAAACAAAGTTCTATTATATTCTATAAAACCAAGTTTTATTCCATCATATTCAATAAAATCAAGTTATATTCTATTCAATAAAACAAAATTGTATTCTATTCAATAAAATAAGTTATATTCTATTATATTCAATAAAACAAAGTTCTAATCAATTCTATAAAATAAAGTTCCAAACGATTCTATAAAGTTCTATTCAATTCTATAAAATCAAGTTCCAAACTATTCTATTAAGTTCTATTCAATTCTATAAAATGAAGTTTCCAACTATTCTATAAAGTTCTATTCAATTCTATCAAATAAAGTTCCAAACTATTCGATAAAGTTCTATTCAATTCTATTCCCACAGTTAGACGACACCAGAGTCTACCGGAGAGCGGCGGAGGTCGTCGTTAGCCAATAGAAGCGACCGACGACCGCGAAACCAGGGAAATCCTGCCCAAGTAGGTGAAAGTCAATCAAAGAATACTCCCTTGAACAAAATGGTCTTCACTGTTGTTCAGCCGCTGTGCAAGAATAGAGTGGGCGTATAGCCTACTTCAAGGGCACGCCGACTTGTGTTCGCGCGTGACGTACGTGAAAAGACTTTGTGTGTAGAACACGCGAGCTGACCGCTGCCCTAGAGTTAGAGGAGTAGAAAACAATGTTGACCTTGAACCAATTGCAACAGAAATTTTTCTTTTTGTACTGGATTCAGAAAAAAAATCCTTTTCAACATAGTAAAAGGCTAGACAAATCTAAGGTGTCGAAATTGATTAAATTTGCATATCAAATTACAGAATAAAAAATAATAAAAAATTAATTTTTTGAGTTTGGAAGTACATTTTCACAAATGAACCACAGGGTTAAATCAAGTATGTATACAAGTATTTAATTTATTTAAAATTTTTGAAATGTGTACTCGTTTGATTGATTACATTAATTGAAAATATAAATCACAGTAATTAAATTTGAAATCCCAATATACATCGAATCTAACATTTCTAGAAACGTGATAATCATGCAAGTGATACCTAGCAGAGACAGCTTTAATGTTCTACTCAAATATTACAAGTGTGCCTATAATGCCTATGTGTTCTACAAGTGTATAACACGTTCCTTACTATAATATTGTGTTTGCACGTACGCGTTTGTTGTGTGTTACTACAAAGTGCATCATTTATATTACCTACATTTTGTCGGTGACATTTGGGGTTTTACGTCCCATATTTTTGCAAAGAGGCTAATAGAACATTTCATTGAAGCTAATCGGAAAAAATGCGTACAAAATGGAAAAACAATATTGATTGTTTTAACGACATAATCAATCTACAATCATGGAAGCCGGCGCTGTTTGCTAAAAAGAATTATTGAATGGGCCCGATGTTGTTAAATTGCGTGAAAATGGAGTAGGCCTACATGGTGAACATTTGCAGCTGGTGCATTCGACATTCTAATATAACTGTACACCAGGGCCCGGATTCACAAGAGGTCTTAAGTCTTATTTTGGTCTTATCTCTAAGACCGGCCTTACTTGGAACATCTTGTAAAACCAGACCCAGGTCACATGAAAAGTTACTAATTCCAGGTAGGAACAAGGACACAATGATCATTCCAATAATATCTTTTAAAATATGTTCTAAGATATTTTCCTGGTTTTATAAGAGGTTGAAAGTTAGGCCGGTCTTAGAGATAAGACCAAAAAACGACTTAGGACCTCTTGTGAATCCGGGCCCTGGTCGTTAATGTCAAGTGCTGACAAGTATTTTATGACCCGTGATTAATATTTGTGGTCAACAAAGTCAACAATATCGTTCCATGCCAGTGCTTCAACCCCTACATTGCGGAACGTTGAGGGTAAGTTAGATTTTAAAACACAGTGTCTTCATCTCTCAAGTTGTTGACACTGCAACACACTCTCATAGTAGGACACAGGTATTTGACAGGTCAATATTACATCTCGCTGTACCCAGTGGAATGATAAGTGGGCATATGATGTAATGCCGCAACCACAATTGTCGGCATCGTAATCGGGATTGGGATCGCAATCGTACAATTCCTCATGATAAATCATTACAACATTACGATTTTATTAAACAGTACCATAAGAATTATGTACGTAAACGTTTTCATGATTACCGAATTGCGATTGCAATACCGATACCGACCTTGTCCACGCAAATAGGACACAAACGCACACAAAATGTAAAAGTAAGCTACTCTTCAAAGTTTGACATCACATTGTCAAAAGTATAAAATCTGCCAGCATACGAGTATAGACGGAAATGAACTTAGCACGAGTTTATTAGTGCCATATAAAACGTAGGCCCTACTGTGGCTAAAAAAACTGTCATGTGTATAGTATAGGCCTACAACATAACACATCACAATTAAAAACAAATTTACGTATTCCATTTATTTATATAAATGTGTATAATACTAATGTTAATTGCAGCAGTTTAAAGTAGGTAGCGTACGTATCCGTGACTCCTTTAAGAGTTTTGGAATATTAATCGCAAATAATAAATATGTACTTTTATTACTATTTATTTAATTGTAAAATTGTGTTTCATCCTCGATAGATGAGTGTATCACTTGCTATTGTTATCGCAATGGTAGTATGCAAATGAATGTGGATAAACATTTCTGAGTATATAGTTAGAGTTAGAGTAAATAGTCTTTATCGTATGATATATTTATATTTTGCCCGATTAGAACTCGAAACATAAGCATTCCCGTTTCAATATCAATTGAACACATGCTGTCAAATGATATTGGATATTTAAAGCTAAATCTATCGTGATAGATAGATACTGGATAGTGTATGAAGGTATAACTGTTATAAGAGTTGGCCCTGACTGGCATTAGAACCAGGATCCTCCGGCTCCACATATACTGTAATATGTAATATATGAATTTACTGGAGGTTTGTTCCCCAGTCGGGGCAAACTTGTATTATCTTAACATTTTAAATCATCATTAATTAATTAATAATAGCTTAATTAATAATATTAATTAAGTAGTTCAAACGGTAATAGAAAATTCGATGTTGCATTGATTGAGCATTTCATTTATACTATTTTAGTAACGACGATAGATTTATGGTTTTTATAAGATATAATTAAAATGAAACCAAATTTATTGTCATGTATTTATCTCAGCCCCTGGTTACAAACTGAATAGCCAAACATTGATTTTTTCTTCTTTGATTGTTGCGGACCCACCGCCTGGCAATCCGCCACAGTACCTCCCCCCAGTATCGGAGGGTTGTGACCAGTGTTGTAAAGTAACTGAGTAAAAGTAATTGAGTAAAAGTAATTAATTACTTTTTGAGTAACTGAGTTACTACTTTAATTACTTTTATTTCAATGTAACTGTAACTGTAACTCAATTACTTTTATAAGTAATTATACTTAGTTTTCAGTTACTTTTTAGAGTTACTTTTCTTAAGCATGCTCGTTCTGTAGTGGTACAAAATTTAAAAAAATACCGCTTTGTATCAACCTAAAAAACAAACAAAAAACGTCATATGATGGAACTACATTTTTCAACGATTTCGTATTGCCCGTTAATAGAAGTAGTAGTAGACATGTAGTTGTTAGTAATGAAGTACCATTATAACTATTAGCCTGAATAAATATATAATTAGCAAAAACAAACAGTTTTGCGTGCCATTATTGCGTGCCATTATTTCCAGTAAAAAAATATTTTTTATTTGTAATGCTGTCAGTTATTGCATTTTTAAGAAATTTCATGATGTAACTTAAAAAGTAACTCAGTTACTTCAACAAGTAACTGTAACTATAACTCAGTTACTTTAGGGAAAAAGTAACTGTAACTGTAACTGAATTACTTTCCCAAACAAGTAACTGTAACTGTAACTGAATTACTTTCTAAAAGTGACTTTTACAACACTGGTTGTGACGATACGGAGAAGTGTGGACCAGCTGGGCGGGAAAGTGGACGCGCTTGACAGATGCTTTTGCATTTAACGGAGCGGTGGGTGTACCGATGATGGTGGTTGATGAGGGTGTGATGTTGTTGTTGTTGTTGTTGTTGTTGTTGTTGTTGTTGTTGTTGTTGTTGTTGTTGTTGTTGTTGTTGTTGTTGTTGTGGGCTGCAATAGGCAATACGTTGCCAGGAAAAGTGTGGCCTGGCGTCGGTTTGGAAGGTGCGTTGACAGCCAAGATGCTGTCTGCATCCACATATGCAGGTTTGAGCCGGTCGATGGAGACCACTACACTCTTGCCGGCACGGTGGATGGTGAAAAATGTATCGTTACGTGAAATGACTTCGTATGGGCCATCATACGGTTGTTGAAGAGGAGTACGGACCGCATCATGACGCACGAATACATGCGAGCAGGTTGCAAGATCTCGAAAAACAAAGACCGCGTGTTGGCCGTGGTGAGACGGTTGAACCGGACGCAACTGGGAAAGGCGACGTCGAAGACGGTCAACGTATGCTGATGTGGATTCTGGCGTCGCTGGAGGGGGCGAGAGATATTCGCCCGGTAGACGGAGTGTTGTGCCGTACACGAGCTCAGCGGGGGTGGCCTTGAGGTCCTCCTTCCATGAGGCATGGATGCCGAGCATTACCCATGGCAAAGCGTCCGTCCAGCGGTCATCTCCATGGCATCGAAGTGCTGCCTTCAGCTGACGGTGAAGTCGTTCCACCATACCGTTGGATTGAGGGTGGTAGGCTGCGGTCCGGAGGTGAGTCATGCCAGTAATGTTACTGAGTGCACGGAAGAGGTGGGACTCGAACTGGCGGCCCAAGTCCGTTGTAACCTTAAGCGGTGTTCCGAACCGTGAGATCCAACCTGTGACGAGTGCGGTAGCCACGGTCTCGGCAGTGATATCGGAAAGCGGTATGGCTTCTGCCCACCTCGTGAAACGGTCCACGCAAGTGAGAAGATATCGGAAACCATCGGAAATTGGTAGAGGCCCGACCAAGTCGAGGTGGATGTGTTCGAACCTGGTGGCGGTTGTAGCAAAACGTGCAAGTGGTGCTGTGGTGTGACGCGTAACTTTGGAACGCTGACACGTGATACATGCGCGGGCCCAGTCACGGCAATCTTTATTTATAGAGGGCCATACAAAACGTTGAGTGACGAGTTTGGTCGTTGCTTTGACACCTGGATGAGACAAACTGTGCAGGCTATCGAAAACTTGTCGACGTAAAGTCTGTGGTACGAATGGCCGCGGAAGTGATTGTGACATGTCACAGTAGAGAGGCAAATCTGTGTCATTAAGCTGCTGTGGGTGCAACTGCAGTGTAGAGTTAGCATGTAAGAGATCACGTAGTTCGGCGTTGTCCAGTTGTGCACGGGCAATATCAGCGTAGCCGACCGGAAAAGTAATGGCGTCAACACGAGACAGGGCATCGGCTACGACGTTGTCTTTACCAGGAATATGACGTATGTCTGTTGTGAATTGTCCGATTAAATCAAGGTGGCGAAACTGTCTAGGTGAACATTTTTCAGGGCGCTGTGTAAATGCGAAAGTCAACGGTTTGTGGTCGGTGTACACAGTGAAAGTTCGCGCTTCCAACATATGGCGAAAGAAAATTATGGTGTCGTACACTGCAAGAAGTTCACGGTCGTACGCACCGTAGTTACGCTGTGCGGTATTTAATTTTCGTGAGAAAAAAGCGAGAGGTTCCCATCCACGGCTCGTACGCTGCTGGAGTGCGGCTCCAATGCTGGTATCAGAGGCGTCGGTGATGATTGCTAATTCGGCGTTGATATCTGGGTGCGCCAGAAGCGTAGCCTGGGAGAGGCTGTTTTTGCATTCTTGAAACGCAGCCTGGAGTTCCGGTGTCCAAACAATGATTGTTTTGGCTGAAGGTTCGTCACCGGCGAGGAGGTTGTTAAGGGGGGCCTGTATCTTAGCTGCAGACGGAAGAAAACGGCGGTAAAAGTTTATCATTCCAAGGAATTGGCGAAGCTGCTTGACGTTGGCAGGTAAGGGGAAAGAGAGGATGGCCTCAACCTTCTCCGAAAGAGGGCAGGTGCCACTGGCGCTGACTGTGTACCCTAGAAACTTGACTTCTGGAACACCGAATACACATTTGGAGGAGTTGATCAAAACGCCGTATTCTGAAAGTCGCGTGAACAGGAGGCGAAGATGTTCTTCATGTTGTGTTGAGTTGGAGGAAGCGACAAGGATGTCGTCGATATAGACGTAGCAAAAATCGAGGTCCCGTAATACCTCATCGATAAAACGTTGAAATGTCTGAGCCGCGTTTCGTAGGCCAAAACTCATAAACGGAAATTCAAATAATCCGAAGGGAGTAGTGATCGCCGTCTTGGGAATGTCTTCAGCAGCAACAGGAATTTGATTGTACGCTCGCACTAAGTCAATGGTTGAAAAGATACACTTGCCTGAAAGATTCTGCGTGAAATCCTGGATATGTGGAACTGGATACCGGTCCGGAATAGTCCTGGCGTTCAAAGGGTGGTAATCTCCACAAGGCCTCCACTGATCACCTTTTTTGGGAACAAGGTGGAGAGCTGCGGACCAACTGCTAGATGACCGTCGCGCGACGCCTGTTTTCATCATACTGTCAAACTCCCGTTTCGCGATTTTTAGGCGGTCTGGCGCAAGACGTCTGGGCCTGCACGAAACCGGTGGCCCGGGCGTCGTATTGATGTGGTGTTGCGTTTGGTGTTTTGGCATTGTAGGATTGCCACTTGGGCGTGTGACTTCCGGAAACTGTGCGAGTAACGCGTGAAAGGGGGACTGAAGATCATTGTTGCGCGAAATTACCTTGACGTGTACTAGCGCGCCAGTAGATAGTTTTCCTGGAGTTGTTAATGTAGTGACGTTGTCAACCAATTGCCGTCGGCGCACGTCAATGAGTAGACTGTAATGCGCCAAAAAATCTACACCGATGATAGGCTGATCGACGTCGGCGACAATGAAACGCCATGTGAAATCTCGGCGTAAACCAAGATCCAGAGATAAAGTCAGAGGACCGTATGTGCAAATTGGGGATCCATTTGCTGCGAACAATGTGTAGTCGGTTTTCCCGGGATGACCGAAAACTTTGCTTTTCGGGTAAACACAAAGGTCTGACCCAGTATCAATAAGGAACTCTGTGCGCGTCAACCTGTCGGTTACAAAAAGGCGATTTGCAGTGGGGCCATAGCCAGCCGCCATTACTGACTGCCCCGAATGTTTTCCTGGTACTTACATGGAGGCACACAGTGGCGAGCGCGGTTGCCGAAAGAAGCGTGGTACCAACAAAATCCTCTGTCAGTGGTCGTGCCTGCTGGTGATGGAGCCCTGTTGTGTGACCTTGAACGCTGACGACGGCCTTGGAACTGATCATTACTGAGCGCGGCGACGATGGCAGTCAGCGACTTCAACCGTTGTGTCAACTCTTGAAGTTGTGCTTCCATTTTAAATTGATTACCGATAGACAGAAGGTATGCGTCTTATTCGGATCACGTCGGGGTCACCAATATGGTTTTTATAAGATATAATTAAAATGAAACCAAATTTATTGTCATGTATTTATCTCAGCCCCTGGTTACAAACTCAATAGCCAAACATTGATTTTTTCTTCTTTGATTGTTGCGGACCCACCGCCTGGCAATCCGTCACAGATTTAAAAATAGCGTAATTGTGACATTACACTTATAATGTATTTTAGTATGTTGATTAAATTACTAATTACTATCAAACTAATAGGGTTGTGATTGTGATTTGAGTGGAACATTAAAGCTGTTACTGCTAGATATCACTTGCATGATTATCACGTTACTAGAATTATTGTTGAATTCGATGTATATTGAGAGTTCAAATTTAATTACTGTGATTTATATTTTTAACTAATTTGATCAATCAAACGAGTACACATTTCAAAATTTTTAAATAAATAAAATACTTTTATACGTAGTTGATTTAACCCTATGGTTTATTTGTGAAAATGTGATTCCAAACTCTTAAAATTAATTTATTATTTTTTATTATGTCATTTGATATCCAAATTTAATCAATTTTGACACCTTAGATTTTTCTAGATTTTTACTATGTTAAATAGGATTTTTTTCTGGATCCAGTACAAAAAGAATCATTTCTGTTGCAATTTGTTCAAGGTCGAGGCCCCATATCACGTAGGTCTCCTAGTCTACGTCAGCCAGAAAGTTCATACATTTATACGCGCTCGCTCATCAACGCGCCAAACAGAGCGTTATTCTAGTGCTATTAATAATACCTAGGACCTGGGATGGTAAAAATGTATTTTTGTCTTCAAGGAATTGCGAAAGCCAGATTGTGTTACAGACCTGTACAGGCCTCGGCAACGCCTGGCTATATATACACGCTGGGCTGGGTCCAACAGCCACAACTATCTCAGTCTGCACTGCGATATCATCGAAGGAGGTACCCTACCAGTCTTTTAATGTCGAGCAACAATCTTCTGTCTCTGTGTGGCTTCGCCTGCTTGCTGATCGTCCGTAAGTAAAACAATCATATTATTATCTGTATGTATGTAGCAATAGACACTTAAATAAAAATAAAAATAAATTCACATTTAGAGTCTACCCACTCAGTAATTAAACTGATTTGCAGTGGGGGACTTTAATTAAAAGTGACTAAACCAACCCTGTAGGCTTCGAACACCATCGACGAGTGAGCGATAACCAATCAAAGATCGATATTTCAAATATGAAACAGATGAATCAGTGATTGGACAGTGCGAACACCTGCGGACAGATGCCAAAATCAACAAGGCCGATTCAGAACAACTTTGAATTTATTGAGTGCTTCGTTGCTAGTACGGCTCCAAAGTCACCGTTTACTTATTCCTAAGCCAAGAAGTAATGGAATTGAATCCACATTAGAAGTTAAAAAACTACTGCCTGAAGCGGGATTTGAACCCGGGACCTTCTGCATTGGAAGCAGGGATGCTAACCACTGGACCAACGAGCCACCTAAAATTATATGAAATATACTTTTTGTAACTTGTCGTGAATATGTGAAATATTCATACGTGCATTACAAACACACAGCCAATGGTTTAGCCGCGGTCGCTCGCTTAGCCGGTTACGTTGCAAACACCGAGCGAAGGATACCTCTACGTCAAATCCCGCAGACAATTTTCATTTTTTAATTATATCTCAAGATTGAAACACAAAATCGAAAATCTGAGAAACCATAGCGCTGTGGATTGGTCAGCCCTACAGACTGAATGATAAATGTATTCAACGTTACAATCAGTAAGACTGTGATAACGATTTCCTTATCGTTTCCTTATTGTGTTTCAATCTTGAGATATAATTAAAAAATGAAAATTTTCTGCGGTTTTTGACGTAGAGGTATCCTTCGCTCTTAAGCAACCTCGGGCTAGGTCAGGAGGTGGATGGGTGACCACTCTCCTCTGAAACACTATTGTATTGATACTATCCACTCTACTTTAGCAATGCAATTCTTTGATAAATAAATAGGCGTAATATGATTTTTTTTTAAATTATATATATATATATATCAAACACCCTTATCCAACATTCGTCGGGTCGGGGGGTGACAAGTCACCAGTTTCTCGGGCTATCTTCTAGTGCTTGCTAGTAAGCTCAGCACCTCATCTTCTTCGTTTTCTTCTATAACCTCCGTTTCTAATAATTCTCTCCACTTCTTTCTGTCTTCCCTACGTCTTTCCTAATTTTTTTTATCTGGAATTTTAATTATCTAGAAAAAACGCTTTTACAAAAATATATCTAGTTTTTTAGTTATCAAATACTTGAAATGCAATATATATATATATCATATCAATATCAAGTGATTTATTCTGTAGCAGAAAAACGCCGGTTCGAGTGGTAAATGCGCTTGTATAATTAATGGTTCATGTCTCTCAACTTAATTCCTATGTAAACAAGATTTTTTAAGATTAAATCTGTCAACACATAAAAAATTAATACCGCGAACGTTGATGGAGATACAATCGACGTTGATCCTTTGCCGCTTTTCCAACGATTCTCGAGCGTCCTCGGAGAGTCATCAAGGGATGATTTAGCAACAGTTAATTTAGTTTTTTAATGAGTTGCATTATGATACAATATGTACAAGTTAATTTTTTTACATAGGCATTTGTATGAACTTTCCAATTAAGTACACTACCACAAGATGTATTTGACTATTCGGGCATTCCAAGGCAAGCTGAAAAGTCTGCTCCTGGGGATAATATGGTTGCAAATACACGAAGAAAATGGTATACAGAAATAATATGAAATAAGTAACATTGTTACAAGCAAGTCTTGCTTTGTGATTGATGAAGGTATTTTTGATGCATCGCATACCTTAAAGGTATAGAGACAAAACATTTGAAGAGTTAGGTAGTATGCGGAGTGCATTAAAAGCAAATATCATAACCACTCTAGTCTTTGATGGCTGCGATAATGGGTCATTAACTAACACACCACCCATTAGTTTTCAAACAACAACGTACTGGCATTTAGAACGGATGCAGCTTCTTGCAGTTGCATCGTAAGTTAGAGCAGTCCACTTTACAAATACATCATAGTCAATACAATACATCAACATGTGAACGAGCTGCAAAAACTTCAAAATAAAGGGGTGAGAGTAGTGCTTAAATGTGATAGATATACTCAAGTGAGAACAATGCTCTGCTCTGCGTCAGTTAATAAGTTGATACATTTCAATGTTCCATTATTTATACATAAGATGACAAGAGGGTTATTATCCAATAATATTAATTATAAGGTTAAATTGGTAGCTGATAGTGCAAACTATAATTTTAGAAATAGTGAAAACATAAATGTGAATCGCTGTAACAAAACTAGATCTCAAAACTCTTTTTGCTATAATGGGTTTAAAGCATATAATAAGTTAGACAAAGCACTTAAAGAAGAAGGTTGTATGGAAAGATTTTAAGTTAAATGTAGAGAATAATTTTGTAATGAGAGAAGTGTGGTGAACCTGTAGGCTATAACTTGTTGGTGATTAATTTGTGTTACTTGTAAAGAAGACATGTATAAAACATATATTTGTAATATTAGCAATATTCTAAATAAATAATAATAATAATAATAATAGAATTTGAAAAATATGTAGTGAGGCTGGCTTGTCCGTTTGTACAGAAAAAAAATGTTTTAAAAGTTATTACAAAGCCAAACTTGCACTTGATAATACTCATAATAAAATGTGATGGAGAGATGCTGATAATCTAGGTGGTAGAGTCTCATGCTGAATACTGTGTTAACAGTTATTAATTTTTTTTGTGTAAACTTCGCTCTTATCATTTTACAACAGGCCGATTGCTTTTTCACCATGCACTCAACAATCTCTGTGTTTGGAGATGTGGGATTGTTGGAAATATATTATGAATTAAAAAAAATCTTATGCAAATGTCTTGAATGGCAAAGCTTAAATTAAAACCCATTCAAACATTCTTGAAGTAGTGTCACATCAACTTATTACGCGAATGAAGGGTAAAGAATATATATATATTCCCCCCCCCCATTTTTTTTCTTTATGTTTTTTCTTATTTAGAAAGTTTTATTTTTATTATTTAGTATGTTGAATTTCCACTTGATTTTATTTTATTTCATTTCTCAATTATTTTTCTTGTTCTTGATTTTTATTTTATATAGTACAGCTGTTTGTTTTGTTTTTATTGTTATTAATGATTTCATTATTATTAATTGTTTGCATAGGCTAGTTTTATTTAAGGTGGTCCTTTGTAAATCAGTTTTTATAACTGAAAAGAATAGTAAATAGATAAATGAATAAATAAATAAATAAATAAATAAATAAATAAATAAATAAATAAATAAATAAATAAATAAATAAATAAATAAATAAATAAATAAATAAATAAATAAATAAATAAATAAATAAATAAATAAATAAATAAATAAATAAATAAATAAATAAATAAATAAATAAATAAATAAATAAATAAATAAATAAATAAATAAATAAATAAATAAATAAATAAATAAATAAATAAATAAATAAATAAATAAATAAATAAATAAATAAATAAATAAATAAATAAATAAATAAATAAATAAATAAATAAATAAATAAATAAATAAATAAATAAATAAATAAATAAATAAATAAATAAATAAATAAATAAATAAATAAATAAATAAATAAATAAATAAATAAATAAATAAATAAATAAATAAATAAATAAATAAATAAATAAATAAATAAATAAATAAATAAATAAATAAATAAATAAATAAATAAATAAATAAATAAATAAATAAATAAATAAATAAATAAATAAATAAATAAATAAATAAATAAATAAATAAATAAATAAATAAATAAATAAATAAATAAATAAATAAATAAATAAATAAATAAATAAATAAATAAATAAATAAATAAATAAATAAATAAATAAATAAATAAATAAATAAATAAATAAATAAATAAATAAATAAATAAATAAATAAATAAATAAATAAATAAATAAATAAATAAATAAATAAATAAATAAATAAATAAATAAATAAATAAATAAATAAATAAATAAATAAATAAATAAATAAATAAATAAATAAATAAATAAATAAATAAATAAATAAATAAATAAATAAATAAATAAATAAATAAATAAATAAATAAATAAATAAATAAATAAATAAATAAATAAATAAATAAATAAATAAATAAATAAATAAATAAATAAATAAATAAATAAATAAATAAATAAATAAATAAATAAATAAATAAATAAATAAATAAATAAATAAATAAATAAATAAATAAATAAATAAATAAATAAATAAATAAATAAATAAATAAATAAATAAATAAATAAATAAATAAATAAATAAATAAATAAATAAATAAATAAATAAATAAATAAATAAATAAATAAATAAATAAATAAATAAATAAATAAATAAATAAATAAATAAATAAATAAATAAATAAATAAATAAATAAATAAATAAATAAATAAATAAATAAATAAATAAATAAATAAATAAATAAATAAATAAATAAATAAATAAATAAATAAATAAATAAATAAATAAATAAATAAATAAATAAATAAATAAATAAATAAATAAATAAATAAATAAATAAATAAATAAATAAATAAATAAATAAATAAATAAATAAATAAATAAATAAATAAATAAATAAATAAATAAATAAATAAATAAATAAATAAATAAATAAATAAATAAATAAATAAATAAATAAATAAATAAATAAATAAATAAATAAATAAATAAATAAATAAATAAATAAATAAATAAATAAATAAATAAATAAATAAATAAATAAATAAATAAATAAATAAATAAATAAATAAATAAATAAATAAATAAATAAATAAATAAATAAATAAATAAATAAATAAATAAATAAATAAATAAATAAATAAATAAATAAATAAATAAATAAATAAATAAATAAATAAATAAATAAATAAATAAATAAATAAATAAATAAATAAATAAATAAATAAATAAATAAATAAATAAATAAATAAATAAATAAATAAATAAATAAATAAATAAATAAATAAATAAATAAATAAATAAATAAATAAATAAATAAATAAATAAATAAATAAATAAATAAATAAATAAATAAATAAATAAATAAATAAATAAATAAATAAATAAATAAATAAATAAATAAATAAATAAATAAATAAATAAATAAATAAATAAATAAATAAACCCAATTCTTGATCCTAGCTTGGTTGTTATGTAACGCATATTCCATGTTTTCTGTTCGTTGGCACCAGGTTTTAACTCTTGATTCAATGACGATATCACAAACAGGATTAACGTGATAGAAATGAATACAATTATACTGGCAAGTCTGTATCATCATCAGCTGTTCTCATGGTTAGCCGACTCTACTGCTGTAGTTGCAATTAACACATCGGCGTTGTCTTGAGCTTGAACAGGAGCGGACTGAGATAAAAAGGCCCGGAATGCTGGGTTTCGGGGCGGGGGGGGGGGGGGGGGGGGGCGTAAGAGGTGATGTGGTGTAGCGGTGGTTGGGGCGAAGCCCTCGCTGCCGAAGGCGTAAAACATTTCTTGGGGTTGCAATGAATTTTATGGCCTAAAATGCGATTTTAGGGCGCGATTAACAGAGACCACCGTATACCAGTAGCAAAATAATTTCAATGATATTCAATTTATTAAATTAAATATAGACAATAAATATTACAATAAATTCTATTATAATTTCAAAATAATACTTCTAGAGTGAGGTCAAGACTTTTTTTAGCAATATACAGAGAAGTACTTACATCATAGGAACCTTCTGGTGGTGGCGCATATCAAAGGGCCCGGATTTGCCCAGGGGCCCGGGATGCAAATCCCGGCATCCCTAGCCAGTCCGCGCCTGTGCTTTAAGTTCTGTGATGTTATTGGCTTGAGAGTTGTTCTATGTTCTATATTGTGTTCTATATGACTGACTGATATGTTTGACTCCTTCTGGATTGTACTATATATCTGTTACCACCATTTCGTTTCAATTATGTGGTGTCTTTTGCTGATAGCTCACTATCGTAGCTATCATATGCTACAGGGGTCTTATGATATTTGCTTATGATGTGCTCCATATCATTATTATTATTATACATTACACATAGGTTTTTATTAGATTTCTCTAGAGTATGGATTCTAGACCAGTTGCATTGCAATGCGACATAATTGTGTTTGTTTTGTGTCTCAGGGGTGGCGTCCTACAGCCTCACCATGGCCCCGGACCACGTGCGGGTCTCCCCAGCCCTCCACACTGTCACCTTCACCTGCTCTGCGGGCGTAGCCCTGGCCGGGTGTCAGTTCACGTGGTGGGACAGTTATGGCAAGAAAGGTCCACTGCTGGATCTTAGTCGGGGGTCTCTGTCCCAGGCCAACTCTACCCATCTGACCTCTGCGCTCACCGGCTACAGCTACAGCGGCCGGGGTCTGGGGGCGGGGGACTGCGGGGTCGCCCTGAAAGTGACGGGCTATAAGGAGTGGATGGTCGCTTGTCGAGTCCGAGCCGGGAACGGTGGCTGGAGCTACGCCTGGGCCGACCTCCATGCTTACCGTGAGTTTCACTGTTTCCACACACTTGAGCGCGTTGTGTGGCTCGTTGGTCTAGTAGGTTTAGTTTATTCCTACTTCCAATGCAGAAGCACTAGGGCTTGATTCCCGGTTTGGGGTAGTTTCTCCATTTTTGGAACTTGACTTTATCTTTGTATGATATAGGGAAAATTACAATAATCCGCATGAGATACATTTAAGAAAATAAGCTTTTAAGCGGACAGTAGGGCCTGTATAATAAATAAATTTAAATTAAACCAATATAAAACCGATCAGCCTAAGACTCCCTACACAAATACATCAGCACCTTAATATTGTCAGATAGCGAGAACCTACCGTGTCTCCAACCCTATTCCGTCGGCTCGGCCTCGAACCCACGGACTCCGACGTCGACGGTCCCGTAGATGTACTGGGGCGTAACTCTAGGGATGGTTCTCACTACTGAGGGATCGGGACGTTCCGGTTCAAACAGCTTAGGAATGATAAGACTTTGATTCTGACAATTAAGGAACCGTGATTTATTAGATTTACATTTATCCTATCAGTGGCTGAGAAGTGGCGAATCTGTCTACGGGTTTCCCTGTACAACTTAGTCTAGACGTGTGGCCGAAGTGCCTCTACCTTGGTGTCCTGGCGTCGAATCCCCTTCTCTGTGTCCGCCTCGGTCGCGCTCGTGACGTTCCCTTGGCCTTGTCGTTCGACGTTCCCTTCGCACTGTTGGATCCTCAGCCGTTCTACCCAGGTGTCGGTCCTCCGTCCGTCCTCGATTCCAGTCCCAAGCCAATTGCCCCGAATAAACCCCGTGACCTCTCGCACCTAAGCTCTCCTACGTCATACCCCAGTCACCCCCTCTCTGCCTCACGCTGGCTGTCCCCAGTCATAATTCACCAATCAAACTACTCGGTTCGACCCCCTCTCGTGGCAAACACGAAAGAGTGGGTCCGGGGTCCACTGACGAAGTCAACGAACCGCCCCCCTCCTGAACCGAGCAGTCAGCAAAGTTGCTGCACAAACAGGAAATCACAACCGGACGAAACTGACGAAATAGCCGAGCACAGCGCATACCTTACGGTGACGACAGCTGTGAGCGAACACAGGTGTCACCGTAAGGTATCCATAAATCACGCAATAAAATAAAACTAAGTAAAAATGAAATAATGAACAATACTAATCTTTATCTCACATGCCCCCCCTTAGATGAGAGTCGACTCTGACTCGACCCGTGATTTATGGAAAGCCATAGAACAAAGTGACAACCAAACTTGGTGTTGAATGCATGACGTAAGCACAATTCCCCCAAATAGAAAAACCAACCCCCCTATAATAATTAACAAAATTTCCCGGGACCCATAGTCAAAGTCCTCACCCCTCAGCCATATACATTCTAAAAAGAAGCTACTTAGAGTCATGATCTCCCTAGCACCCTTGTGCCTACCACTGCAAATCGAATAACAACAACAATACGGCCTGGAGACCATGCTCCGCAAAAACGAGAAAATTAAAAAAAATAAACGATTGAAAATACATTACAAAACACAACAATAGTAACAAAACAATAATTTTTGTAACACGGTTCCTCTTGATTACATTGGACCCCGGAGTCGAACAATTCCTCGGCCCGGAGTCTTCTTTCCCTCCGCCGACCCACTGACAGCAGCCAATCCACTCAAGTCAGCGGATCGTCGGTTTGAACACAGCCTCGAGATGCCACATACTGGAACACACAAAAATTACCAGCAGTATTGCATCCCCACAACCGCATTCCCCTCTGTAATACTCTATGTGTACATCATGTATACCTACTGAACTTTAACAACGCTAATAAAACTACTACTACTACTACTATGACGACCACCACACTATTGTGCACAAGACTGACAACAACCATTTCCCAAAGAGACACTGTCCCAGAGAGTGGGTAGCTACAGCAGACGGCTCTCGTCAGATAGAACAGCTGACAACGGAGCGACCTTGACTTGTTCGACACAATGTAAACATCAACAAGTATGCGAGAGAGAAGACCTCTCCGCGAAACACTCCAGATAGTAGTGAGTCATGACGCAACCGTCAGCACAATAATGACACCATGCCCCCCTCTCACTCCCTCCTACTCTCCTCAGAGAGCCAACAACAGATGGCGAGCAAAATCAAAACACACGTGACCTGTCACGACACCCATGAATACACTGATAAATGCACCACACAAGACGTGAAATGTGAGAGACACAAACCGACACAATTGACGAAATCGACTTAAAACAACGAAATAATTAGCTCATGTGACTGCAATGGGAAGCAATCAACCATAAAAGGAACTGCCACATAAGAAAATGAGTATTACCAAAGAGAACGACAAAGTAGCGATGTCGACCAAGAGATCAGTACACTCAATGCACACAAAAGCTGTAACCTACGAAACCCAATGCCAAGCTGCAGCAAAGCAAAGAGAAACACAGGAAATGTCCAACAGTCCCTAAACCTAATAAAACCTGAAAGTAATTAAATAAAACTAATTATCATCCCTCTTCCCCACAACTGCACGAGTGCACGCGCACAGAAAAGAGAAGAGAGAAGACAAATAAACCTAATGTGAAAAATGTCACGCCATAATGAACTAGTCCTACACCTAACACTTCTATGGACATCCCCACCCGAGCAAACCACCCCTGTGCATACATCAAGGAACAGGCACCCGATCAAACACTCCGACTCGTCGATTAAGGACAATAAAATCAATCACACACGCATCACCGGACTGTCCGTCGTCCGCCCTATAGCCAATGGACGTGACCATCCACGAACTGTCCATCGTCCGTGCTGTCACGCTCCATGACACCCCCATCGGACTGTCCATCGTCCGCACCATAGTCACCGGACGGGACTGAACACACGGACTGCCCATCGTCCGTGCTAAGTCCCGTCACAGACACGCATCACCGGACTGTCCGTCGTCCGTCCAATAGTCAATGGACGTGACCATCCACGAGCTGTCCATCGTCCGTGCTGTCACGCTCCATGACACCCCCATCGGACTGTCCGTCCACCTGTCACTCATGCCACCGGACGGAACTGCACACACGGACTGTCCATCGCCCGTGCTGAGTCCCGTCACAGACACGCATCACCGGACTGTCCGTCGTCCGTCCAATAGTCAATGGACGTGACCATCCACGAGCTGTCCATCGTCCGTGCTGTCACGCTCCATGACACCCCCATCGGACTGTCCGTCCACCTGTCACTCATGCCACCGGACGGAACTGCACACACGGACTGTCCATCGCCCGTGCTGAGTCCCGTCACAGACACGCATCACCGGACTGTCCGTCGTCCGTCCAATAGTCAATGGACGTGACCATCCACGAGCTGTCCATCGTCCGTGCTGTCACGCTCCATGACACCCCCATCGGACTGTCCGTCCACCTGTCACTCTTGCCACCGGACGGAACTGCACACACGGACTGTCCATCGTCCGTGCTGAGTCCCGTCACAGACACGCAAGCAAAATCTACACATCACCCAACAAACGAAACAATCATTCCAAAGAATCACACTAAACAATCACACTAAACAATCACACAAAACAATCATACCAAACAATCACACTAAACAATCACACTAAACAATCATACCAAACAATCATACCAAACAATCACACTAACGCGCAACTGCACACCACGATTATCCTCGTTGCACCTCGACTACCGACGAGCGAAGACAAAACTGCTGCGCCGACAAAGTAATAAACCAGGCACAATGATATAAAGAAAGAGGACTTATAGCGAGCAAGTAACTCACCGAAGCCGAGTGCGAATGCTGACACAGCTACCCGCCGACACCGATAACGGTCAACAACCGCATACCAGGCGAGCGCACGAGATAACGCCGTGAACGAAGCAAGCCCACGCAACAAATCAAAGCAAACGCACATTAACTTCCGACAATCTTGCAGTCCCCAGTTCAATCCCCAGTCCGCAAACTAACTGTCCCGTACATAAAAGAGACGTCACCACCAGAATAAAGCCTATGCCCGCCAATAACACTACCCGAAAATAGAAGACGCAACACGTAGAGAGAAAACATAGGAACACGTAGCCAGAGCAAAGACGTAACACACTCATCTAACCACGTATTCACACACACACACACACACACACACACACACACTCACACACAACCTAGCTATCAGGCCAGGGCAATCGCCATTCCTCGGGATCGTACCAAGGCTTCAACCGTGAAACGTGGACAGTATCTTCAACCCATTTGTTGTTCGACTTCAATTTAACAACGTAATTTAAATCAGACAATTTTGAAACAATCTTAAAAGGGCCTAACCAACGGTGCATAAATTTCTCGACTTGGCCCACCTTCCGTAAGGGAAAGAACACCTTGACATACTGCCCCACGTCATACGACACATGACGATGCCCTTTGTCATACCGAGCTTTCTGAACAGCTTGCTCAGCCTTTATGACCTCCAGCACCTGTTGTCTCGCTTCCCGCAACGCTTCCACCCTCGCAGCGCTATCCACCCCCATCTGCAAATCGGGTTGTAAACCAGCGTCCAAAGGCAATGTAGGTTCACGACCGAAGACCAAATAAAACGGCGTGTACTTCGTCGTAGCCTGTATCGATACATTGTACGAAAATGTACACAACGACACATACTCGCACCAATTTGTATGTCTAGAATTAACATAGAACGACAGCATGGTAGCGAGTGTGCCGTTAAACCGTTCACAAAGCCCGTTCGTGCTCGGCTTATATGCTGTGGTATACAGGGTACGTACCCCCAAGCCACGCAAAATCTCAGAGACAAGGGCGCCGCGAAATACAGCCCCCCGATCACTTAAAATCATACGAGGACAAGAATGCACGCAAATCACATGAATGACATGATCAACAAGGAATGTAGCCACATCTGTCGCACCCCCAGACGGAATAGGGCGAGCTATAGCCCACTTCGTAGCATAGTCGGTGGCCGTCACAATGAAGCGATGACCGCCAATACTACGCTTTAGAGGACCCAAGAGATCGATACCGATCATGTCAAATGGTTCCCCCACCGGTATAGGCTGTAGTAACTCCGCGGGCAACAAATTGGGCATTTTCTTACCCTGACAATCCGCACAGCTCTTTACATACGCCTCCACTTGCCGAGCCATTCCATCCCAATAAAACCGCTGACGCAGCTTACCCAACGTCTTGATGTAACCCAAATGCGCCCCACCCGCTGGACTATCATGCGCATCATACAAGATCTGCACCTTCAGGTTCTCAGGGATGACCAATAACTTGCTAGGACCGGGAACAGCAAAATTTTTCCTGTACAGCACTCCATTTTCCAAAACAAAACTCCTTGTTTGACGACGAACTTTCGAAGTAGCCCCCTCAGGATCAGTCATAGCGTCCATCAACTCTGCCAAAGCAGCATCCCCTCTCTGTGACTGGGCGATATCCTCTACAGTTACAGGCAACGTCATGATTTCCATATCACTTTCCACATCCTCCGGCTCAGAACCACCCTCCGGTAATAAGCGACTCATACAATCCGCATCCAGATGTTTTTTCCCCGACTTATAGATGATTTCAATCTGATGATCCAGAAGATAGATGCTCCACCGCGCCAACCGACCACCTCGTTCGCAGTTCTTCCGTAAAAAACACAACGCGCAGTGATCGGTGACGACCTGAAATGGCCGCCCCCACAGAAAATGACGGAAATACTTAACTGCCCATACGATAGCCAAGCATTCCAGCTCAGTCACCCCATAATTAGCTTCTGCTTTAGTTAACCTTCTCGACGCATAACCAATAGGGTGCCACTCGGAGTCAAACTGTTGTAGAATAACCGCCCCCAACCCCTCCTTCGAAGCATCCGTACGCAACTGCGTAGGCGCAGAATCGGAGAAATGCCTCAAAATAGGGGCTGAAAGAAGTTTGTCCTGCAACGTACGGAAAGCGCGCTCTTGCTCTGGACCCCAAATGAACTTGACTTGCTTCTTCGTCAAGTCAGTCAGGGGTGCACAAATCCTACTGAAGTTCTCGATAAACTTACGATAGAACGAAGCCAACCCAACAAACGACCGCACCTGTTTGAGTTTCCGTGGGACCGGAAAGTCCAGCACCGCCTGCACCGTCTCCGGGTTGGGAGCAACCCCCTCCGCACTAACAACATGTCCCAACATCCTAACCCTATCATATCCAAACGAACATTTCTCAGGATTAAGAGTGAGATGGGCCGCACGAAATCTCTGTAACACTAATTCCAATCTCGCCAGATGTTCTCCAAAATCTCTCCCCATGCACAGGACGTCATCAAGATAACACACACACGCCGACCACTTCAACCCTGCAAGAACCTTGTCCATCGCCGCCTGAAACAAAGCTGGAGCAGTCGATATCCCGAAAGGCAAAACTTCAAATTTGAACAAACCCATGCAACACGCAAAACTACAAATTTCCTTTGCCTTCGACGTTAACGGTAGTTGCCAAAACCCCGACGCCAAATCAAGGGATGTAAACACTGTACACCCCGTCAAACACGCCAACAAGTCCTCCGCATTCGCGCTAGGATAACTAAACGTCTTGAGCTGGAGATTAAGGCGCCTGAAATCGACTACTACCCTAATTTTCCCATTCTTTTTCTTAACCAACACTATAGGGGATGCCCATTCCGACTGGGAAGGAGTAATCACCCCCGCCTTCAACATGTCATCAATATGCTCTCGAATGACCTCGCGCTCCCCCGGGCTGACCCGATAGGGCTGCATGTGAACAGGAGTGGGATCTTTTAGCTCAATATCGCACTCCCCCACGTTACAGCGACCTATCAGGTCTGAGGACCACGCAAACACGTCATGATAACGCGCAAGCAAATCCATTAATGCCTGTCGCGCCCCCGCTGGCATATCCTTATACACGTTGAGCGACTCAATGTCCGATGGAACATCCCGAAGCGTGTCGTGTCGCTCCAGTCCACAGATAGGTATGTCCTGCACTTTGTCCACCCCTGACTCGCTCCGTAGAACTTCAACCTCTTCCACCGTGCCCAACGCTGACCGAGCAAACAACCGTACCGGCTGTGAAGTGACATTCGCGACAGGCAAGACGCCCGCGCTCATGCCAGATAACAACACAGTAGGCATGATCAAGCCGCGCTTACATAACAGAGAACTAACCGGCTCGAAAACACTAGCGCCCGCCAGCCCGGCCCCCGAAACAACAAATTCAACCGTACCCGCCTGACCCGGCTCAATAGTAACCTCCTTAGCCACAAGTACCCGCCCGTCTTCCTCCTCGCAACCCTCAATATGTGACAGGAAACCACACAACACTTCCTCCGCCCTTGCCAAAACACAGGGTGAACCATCCCCAAACGGCACCTGCACACATTCATCACCCACGTGGAGCACCACGCGCTCCGACTGATAATCAATGATTACAGCATACTCGCGACAGAAATCATTCCCTAACAAACAATCGACTGACAATCCATCCACAACAATAAATGACAGAGACAAGGCCCGACCCCCAATAGAGAGTCGAACGTCCTCCACTCGGCCAACTACCCGCAAGGACGAATTGTCCGCCGTACGCAAAACCAACCCCTCGACGGGGTGAAGATCCATATGCCGCACCCAATCCGAATTGACACACGAGACCCCGGCACCCGAATCAACAAGGGAACTCAAAACAACCCCCTCCAACTCGACAGGTATTCGCAACGCACCAAAGGCGGGGATAACTACCACCTCAACACTGTCAGGCCACCCCGCTTCGCTCAGCCCCTCAGCCACATCCCCCTCCGTCCCCCTAGACACCTCAGCAGAAGCATCCACACCCTGTATAGACAAAGAGGGTCGCGTTTCCCCCCCAGACCCCTGGAGAATACACGCGTACAGTTGGGGAAATAATTCTAAATAGCGATTCCTGTGAGCGAGCCGCACCCGCGCACCCCTAAGATGACAACTCACTTTCAAATGCCTGACACTCCCACACACCCAACAGCGCCTACGACCCTTCCGCCGCCACCGAGTCCGACCAGAAGCAGAAAACTTCCCCACCGACCCCACCGAAGAGGATGCCCTCCCCGGTGGGGCTAAGCGTTTCCCGCCGACTCACCTGAGACACCCCCCTTATCAGACTCATCAAGGAGAGCTTGCGCCTTCTTACGCCGATGACAATCACGCATAAAGTGACCAGACCGATGGCAAAAGTAACAGACAACAGACCCACCTACCCCTCGCGAGTTAAAGCGCGGGATAATATCTTGCGCCCCCTGTGGCTGCTGTGTCGCCGCCGCAGCGGCAGGTAACACCCCCCCTGCAGAAGACTCCACCTTAGTCGACAGGGTTCGCAGCATGCCAGCCAAATCCTCCATCAGCGCGGTGTTAGGGGAGGCCGACGACCCCCCCTTATCCACACGCCCCTGTAACGTCTGCAGTTGTTGGCCCATGTCACGAACCATATCCATTAACGTGTGAAGACCCGAATCCTGTTTCAACGTCAGCGGTGCCACAAGCTGGCTACCCCCTTTCACCCCCGAACCCCCAGACCGACTAGAAGAATCCTCCCTATCCACTCGATTTTGCAACGTCTGCACCTGCTGGTCCATCTCTCGCATCATGTCCATAACCGCTCGAAGACTCAGGTCCTGAGATGACGAAACCGAGGCCACAAGTTGACCACCCCCATTCACCCCCAAACCCTCAGGCTGACCACAAGGCAAGACGCCACTCCGACACATCTCAAACTCCACTAAATGAGCCAGCAAACTGTCCAAATCAGGAAATGTGCGCCCAATCACACACTCATACATATCCCGACGCAAACCACCCCTAACCCAATGCACGCGACACTCCTTAGTCATCCCTACATCCACCTTATCACACAATTCGGCTTTAGCAAAGACATACGACCGAACACTCTCCCCTGGCTGCTGTATGCGGTTAGCAAGCTTCGTGGCCCAGTAATGCGGAGCCCCCATACCAACCCCGAACGTCCTGAGAAAAAGAGCCTTCAGTGAAGCCCAGACAAGTGGCCGTGGCGCGGGCGGGTCGCCCGTTAGCTCCGCTCGCCGTCGTCGATCGAAAGTGCGAAACCACTTCAATTCCGACCCCTCCAAAAAACAGGGAAAACCAACAATCATCCGTTCCTCAGACCACCCACTGGCTCCTGCCGCTGTCTCGTAACGCTCAATCCATTCCTCCGCATCCTCGACGCCAGGACGGAACATCCCAGGGGCCACCGTCATACCCGCCATCGCCTCCTCCACCCTCTGCGACGGAACTGTACGAAAAACACAAGGCCGCCCTTCCCCACTTCGCAACGACTCGGGAGAATCTAAAAGCTCACCCCCTATGCCCGACAAATCTGCACCCTCAACTGCCTGTTCCTCTAACTGTCACCTGTGGCACCACTCCAATAACCTCTCGCCCTCCGACAGACTGCCACCAGCACTAGGAATACCCAAGGTACGCGATAGCCAACGCAAAGTCCTGTCAGAGGGAACTTCACACATGAATGGAATGCACCATTCAATAATACACGTTAGTAAAAACCTCTCGTGTCACACATACACACGAAAGGAATGTATGATGGCCGCCAGTCGAGGTGATAAGCGCGCCGATAGAAACTCGACGCCAGTGCACACGCAGCAAAGAGCGCTAGATAGAGGAATGAACAGCCTTGAACCACATAGACAGACTAGCAAAGACTCACAGCCACGACGTAATAATTAAAATAAAAATTGAATTTAGAAGAAGGGAAAAAAAACTGTTTGATCTGGGTAGCCCAAATACAACAAAACTAAGTTTTGCAACGGCGCTTCCACCATATGTCAGATAGCGAGAACCTACCGTGTCTCCAACCCTATTCCGTCGGCTCGGCCTCGAACCCACGGACTCCGACGTCGACGGTCCCGTAGATGTACTGGGGCGTAACTCTAGGGATGGTTCTCACTACTGAGGGATCGGGACGTTCCGGTTCAAACAGCTTAGGAATGATAAGACTTTGATTCTGACAATTAAGGAACCGTGATTTATTAGATTTACATTTATCCTAAGCGTGGCTGAGTGGTGGCGAATCTGTCTACGGGTTTCCCTGTACAACTTAGTCTAGACGTGTGGCCGAAGTGCCTCTACCTTGGTGTCCTGGCGTCGAATCCCCTTCTCTGTGTCCGCCTCGGTCGCGCTCGTGACGTTCCCTTGGCCTTGTCGTTCGACGTTCCCTTCGCACTGTTGGATCCTCAGCCGTTCTACCCAGGTGTCGGTCCTCCGTCCGTCCTCGATTCCAGTCCCAAGCCAATTGCCCCGAATAAACCCCGTGACCTCTCGCACCTAAGCTCTCCTACGTCATACCCCAGTCACCCCCTCTCTGCCTCACGCTGGCTGTCCCCAGTCATAATTCACCAATCAAACTACTCGGTTCGACCCCCTCTCGTGGCAAACACGAAAGAGTGGGTCCGGGGTCCACTGACGAAGTCAACGAACCGCCCCCCTCCTGAACCGAGCAGTCAGCAAAGTTGCTGCACAAACAGGAAATCACAACCGGACGAAACTGACGAAATAGCCGAGCACAGCGCATACCTTACGGTGACGACAGCTGTGAGCGAACACAGGTGTCACCGTAAGGTATCCATAAATCACGCAATAAAATAAAACTAAGTAAAAATGAAATAATGAACAATACTAATCTTTATCTCACAATATTACACAAAAAGTTTTTAAAAATTGTGCTGCCATTTTTTGAACACATTCTGTTTTAAGTACAATTTTACCGGGTTTCGAAAGGGCTTTTAAAATTCATGAAGTGAACGATAAATAAAATTTAAAAACCCGTCTTGTGTACGGTAATGATACACGTAACATAAACATTAAACACGTATCGATTTAGTGAAAAAAAAATTCTCTACAGCAAAAATAAAAGGAATTTAAGTTTGTTTTAAAATTAATATTGAACGTAATTTTTAATTTAAACCCCCGATTCATCAGTTTTAAACCTTAGTAATTATGAATGTATTTTTAAAATTTGAACAGATTTGGTTGAGAAATTAATGAGCTCTCCTCGCCCCTATCTTAAAAAGTGTTAAGGCAAGAAAAGAAGATTGAGTTGAAAGAGTGTCCTTAATATATATCTGACGGCTTCATTTGCAGAAATACCACACAAACGTAACTAATGAATTCCTGTTGGGCAGGAAGTTATTTTTAATGGAAAACTTCAATGTTAATTTCCCATTGAATTATAAATTAACACTTTTTAAGATCAAGAGGAAAGATTCATTGCAAGAGAATTCATTAATTTCTAAACAATTCTATTCAAATTTTCAGAAGTGTTCATAATACCAAGTTTCAAAGCTGACGTATTGGTTTTTTATAAATGATCATTTAAGTGCAATAATAATAACACACAAAATGGATACGCATTCAGTGCAATTAGCTTGTAATTACTATACATGGTTTTATTTTTTTATCGTTTGCTTTATGAATTGTACTTGAGCCCCATTGGAGCCTGGTAAAATTGTATAAAATGGCAGAATGTGATCAACAATGGTCGGAAAATGGTGGCAAACTTTTAAACAATTCACGTGTTATAATAAGGTGTTGATGTACGTGTGCCCACGATTTCATGTTGATATGTTCACATTTGTAAAATTTTTTATTTTTTATTGTACAATGTCCCCATAAAAGCTAATTTTAATAAAATTACTCCATGCGCTACATTTACAAAATTTGACACAAAGTAACAAATGGCTCCACTGCCCCCGTGAGCACTTGCGAACTTACACACACACACACGAATCCAGAAAATTACGGAATACCACGGTATGAAATTTACCAGCATTGGAATGCAATTGAAAAGAGCAAATAGCCAAAGACAACATGTCAATACATACTGTTACAAATACTTGGATGCTCAATCCAAAATACAACCTGTGGCTCATGTGTGTAAGATCCGATGTACTCACGCTTACGGCTCTGAGAGAAGTGGGGCTTGACAAATGTATGAAATGACTTTTATAACATCGGTAGAGATAACAGAAAATGACGTTAGATTTAAATATAGAAATTACGTCATAATGACGTTATGCATCTTCACGAAGACAGTCGAGCATGTACGAAGGTGGCGAAGCAGAAAATCAATACTGGAGTCGATGACGCTGAGGTGGGTGCAAACGGTGGAGTTTCAATCTTGATTGCCGAACACACGGACGTCTCGATGTGAGGGCTACACGACGCTAAATGGACGTCTCCATTTAGATCGGAAGATCTACATGTTACAACCATGGATCCCAGTCTGCCGCCAGCGTCGGCCGGCTGGACCGCAGAGCGGCGAGTGCGGTCTGTCTGTGAGCAACGTCAGCGAGGAGGACAACGGGCCCATCATCGGTTACATCGGCACGACCTCCCAGGATGAATACAGATACGTGACTCTCATTGTAGCAAGTAGGTTTACCAACAAGACTACCACTTTGTCACGGTTCAGTCATGAATGGTCAAGACTCACGGCAGCTACAACAATCTGTTTTAGAAACTACTTTCCTTTATTGTGATGGTTCTACTGGAGCGGTTTGGTGGCCTATTTCTCATTAGACCCATACACTTTGTACAACAACACAAAACCATTTGGAATAGTTACAATGGTTAGTTACCTAATATATAAACGACGTTGTAGTTAGCGGACGCGTGTAGAACTATGTTTTTCGACGCCTGGACCGACGCCGGGCGTCGTTTACACATTGACTAACTTGAGACGCTCTAGGCGTTGACACAAGAGTCATAAAAACTTGAAATAAACTCCAATACATTGCCGGCTTTTGTATCTAACTATGCTTTTTACTGCAATAAGATTTTTTGTAATACGTCATTGTTGAATGAACCATTGTTGTAACATTTCGTACTATTTTCGGAAAGCGCCTAATATTCAGCCGCCTCTCACATCTAAACAACTAATATTTTGTTAAGCACACTCCATGGATTTTAATTGCGGAATATAAAGGGGAACATGTACTAGTTTTCTAAAACGGTTTGTTATGAATGGATTGGAAGTTATTAACTGTTATGTGGAACAATGCGTAGGCGGTTAGTGGCGCGCGCATCAGAATTCCCTCAACGGCTTGAACTAGGAAATCCACTACAGTTTTCTTGTAGAGCCAGTTTTCTTTCGGTAAGCCCCGCTTTTCGAGTTGGCGACGCTTTTCGAGTTGGCCCCGCGCTCGTTCCGGCCCCCGCACGTGACTTTTTCCACGATCTGTCGCTACAGTATTTGGCGCTAGCTCTTTGGCTACACGTGGGTATTTTTTTCGAGTCTGTCCGTCAACCCCTTCACCCCCGTTTGACGTGTTTTATCTCGAAAAGTGTGCGATTTCGGCGCTCCCGCTTTGCGGTAAAAATTGTAACAAATTCAAATGTTTTTTGAGAATTTTGTCGATGCTTTTGATCGAAAGTCAATTGAATGGCGCATCTTTTAATGTGCCTCACAAGAATATATATTGTCCCGTTCAGAAGTTACGGGCACCCAAACACGAACGTTTTACGAAAACTGAGACCGGGAAAGGAGGCCGGATTTGGTACGTTTTTAACTAGTCGCATTCAAACGGCTCTGCCCGTCGAACCAAACTAGGTATCACATTCGTTTTTGTTTCGTTACCGTTGGTTACCATCTGGGTAACTACGATTTGGAAATTTTTTCTAATCGTCCCTGAACTTTTGGCACACGGATCGTGTACATTTGGTACCGTCTGCCGGTAAAATCGGATAGTAACGATTTCCTCACACATTTTTTGTTTGCGAACTTTCTCGACTATTTCATTAAAGAGCTTTACTAAATCTTGGATAAATACTCGTGGAATTTGGAAATTCGTCCCGGATGCTCAGTTATTGGCACTTTTCTATTTTGTTTACACGGTTTCAGTTTTGATTTTTCTGCGTCAAGTTGGTACTTTCGAAATGGGTTTTGTTTCATTAGTCCAATGCTGAACACTTGCCCGTACAGGGGCATGAACAAACATTTCCGAAAAATCACCCCCTCACCGAATGACAGACGTTCCCGCAACGCACTTTTCACGGCGATATAAAAACACGCATACAAAATGTTTGTTTTTGTATATTAAAAGTGTGTTCAAAATGCCATTAAATACATCGTTGTGTTTAGTATTAATAATTGGACATTTGCCTATTCGAAAACGTTACTTTCAAAAATGAGACTCTACGGGTGTCCGAATTATGATGCTTTAACGGATTTCATGCGTACCACTTTTTTGCCCGTATTTGTCTATGGGAATTTTTCAATGTCTTAAAAAAGCATGTTGGAATTCTATTGTTTGAACGTACCCGGACGTACCAGGCACGTACCGTCTCTGACATTTTTGTATGCTTTCGGGTACATGTGTAATTTTCATTTCTTAATTTTCAGTTTTGAACGTCCCCCAAATGTCCCGTTTTGGAATCGGACAACCCATTTTGGTATCATCTAAAAGAGCGTTTCAATACCTTTCAGAACATGTGCAGTAGGTTGACGACACGTTTTCCGGGACGTACCGGGAAGCATTGTTACTTACCGACATGTGGTGTGAACATTTCAATTTTTTTTTCAAACGCCCAAAGTATCTACGAACTTAAAATGAACTTTCTCAAAATTTGACGATGGAATTTGTGTGCCGCCTTCATCTACATATATAAAAAACGAATGTATTTATGTATATGTGTGTGTGTGTGTGGGTGTGTGTGTGTGTGTGTGTGTGTGTGTGTGTGTGTGTGTGTGTGTGTGTGTGTGTGTGTGTGTGTGTGTGTGTGTGTGTGTGTGTGTGTGTGTGTGTGTGTGTGTGTGTGTGTGTGTGTGTGTGTGTGTGTGTGTGTGTGTGTGTGTGTGTGTGTGTGTGTGTGTGTGTGTGTGTGTGTGTGTGTGTGTGTGTGTGTGTGTGTGTGTGTGTGTGTGTGTTTTTTTATATACATTACTACACCATTCATCCGATTGCAATGAAACTTTGGTGAGTTAGTGTATGCACGCCCTCCAAGTTTTCTGAATGATAACCACCCCCCCTCCCCCCCAACATCCACCCCCACTGAGACACCAACATGCAATAATGCTTTTCTAAACCATTCCTAAACCGTTCATCCGACTGCAATAACATTTTAGTGAGTTAATGTATGCACACCCGCTACGGTTTCTGAATGATTACAACCCCCTCCCAGCCCCCCTAACCCCCCACCCCCACTGAGACACTAACATGCAATAATGCGTTATAATTCATCCGATTATAATAATAAAACTTTGGTGAGTTAGTGAATGCACGCCCGCTAAGGTTTCTGAATGATTACAACACCCTCCCAGCCCTCCTTACCCCCCACCCCCACTGAGACACCAATATGCAATGATGCTTTCCTAAATCATTTATCCAAATGCGATATAATTTTGGTAAGTTATTGTGTGCACGCCTGCTAAGGTTTCTGAATGATAACCAACACCCCCCCCCCCCCCCCAACCCTCACCCCCACTTCCACTGAGACACCAACATGCAATTATGCTTTCTTAAACCATTCAGCCAATTGCAATAAAACTTTGGTGAGTTAGTGAATGCACGCTCGCTAAGGTTTCTAAATGATTACAACCCCCTCCCAGCCCCCCTCAACCCCCACCCCCACTGAGACACCAATATGTTATAATGCTTTCCTAAACTGTTCATCCAACTGCGATACAATTTTGGTGAGTTAGTGTATGCACGCCTGCTAAGGTTTCTGAATGAACCCCCCCCCCCCCCCCCTCCTAAACCACCACCCCCACTGAGCCACCAACATGCAACAATGGTTTTCTAAACCATTCAGCCGATTGCAATAAAACTTTGGTAAGTTATTGTATGCACGCCCGCTAAGGTTTCTGAATGATTTTAACCCCCTCCCAGCCCCCCTTCCCACCCCACCTCCACTGAGACACCAATATGCAATAATGCTTTCCTAAACCATTCATCCGGCTGCGATACAATTTTGGTGAGTTAGTGTATGCACGCTTGCTAAGGTTTCTGAATGATTACAACCCCCTCCCAGCCCCCCTCACCCCCCACCCCCACTGAGACACCAATATGCAATAATGCTTTCCTTAACCATTTATCCGACTGCGATACAATTTTGGTGAGTTAGTGTATGCACGCCCGCTAAGGTTTCTGAATGAGTTCCCCCCCCCCCCCCAACCCCCACCCCCACTGAGACACCAACATGCAATAATGCTTTCCTAAACCATTCCTAAACCATTCATCCAACTGCTATACAATTTTAATGAGTTATTGTATGCACGCCTGCTAAGGTTTCTGAATGATAACCAACCCTTCCCAACCCCCCCTCCACCCCCCAGGCAAGTGTCCAGTGTTATAAGGGTCCACGATTCGAATCCCACTATTTGCAGGTTTCTTTCTTTACTCAAGTATCTACGACAGTTTGAAATGATACATGTACTAATTGTACTTTAAAAATTTTGTTTTCTACTTTAAAAAATTTTTTACATCAACATTTTTTAAAAACTTTTTTCGGTAATTGTGGCTAGGAGCTGATCACGTTTCGAACTTACTTTTTTCTGTATTCCTTGCGATATTGATCATGTGCGTAGTACATAATTGTTATTTCATGATTTATCTGTAAGCTTCAGTGATTTTCAATACAAATAGTATCTTCATTCATGTTTAATTATCATTTTGAAGTTACATCGATTTGACAACACAATCACGTTAAATATGGCAATATGGCGTACGTGCGAGGGCGCAGCTGTTCGGAGCACACAGGAAGTGTTATCTACTAACGCAAGAACATGAAAAAACCCTAGATTGGCGCCCGAAAGTTACTTTGCCCGAGGTTAGGGGGGTTATTGTATCTGGTCGATCTTGGCCTATTAGCTGCCTGACATCCCACGAAAGTTGGGAAGATAATTGGGTCTGGTTAATATGGTGGTTCATCACGGCGCACTTTTTTTTTCTTAACCTTCTAGATTGGCAGCACTGCACCCGACACGAAGCGGAGGACATGGAAGAAGGCGTAAACTTTTAATATAAAAACTTCAACAATCATTTAATACTCTTTAAAAGTAACTACAATACTATAATATACATCAAAAGAAAGACAATTCAACATTAAACAATATAAATAACACTTCTAACAAAACTTTGGCTTTTTTCAACGAAAAAAGTTTTATATTAATGTATTTTATATTATATTATCTTAATGTATTTTATATTAATGTATGTACTTTGTGTACTTTTAAATTTTAAGTCCCACAGGCCTGACATCCCTCAAAAGTTAGGTAGGCTAGGGGGTCGTGTTGATGTTTGTTGGCTTCAAATACATACACGCCCGTGTTACACGATGTATAATGTATGTACTTTTTGAACTTTTTTTTGTACTTTAATTTGATTGTACTTTAATTTTTTAATACTTTTTTTCTGTACTTTAATTTTTTTGTACTTAAATTTTTTTGTAGTTTATTTTTTTGCTAATTTACTTTTTTGGTACTTAAATTTTTTTCGCACTTAAACATTTTTTGGACTCTTAACTTTTTTTGGACTGAAACTTTTATGGGCTTATTTTTTTTTGTCCTCTTTTTTTAAACCTTATTTTTTTTACTTACATTTTTTTGTACTTAAATTGTTTTATACTTACATTTTTTGTGCTTACATTTTTTGCTAATTTATTTTTTTGGTACTTTAATTTTTTTCGCACTTTCATTTTTTGGGACACCAACTTTTTTTAAAACTTTTTTTTCTTTTTTTAACTTTTTTCAAGTTTTCCCAACAGTGACTGTCTAAGTGACTGTCGAAACAAATGACTGTCAAACTAAGTGACGTGTCAGCAGCGGCTCAAGGCCGCGGTACGCGGTCTTGTATAAATATAATACGCCATGGGCCAGTTCTAGAGTATCTGGCCAGTATCTGTACCAAAGTGAAGTTTGACGCCCTTTCTACGTTAAATTAATCAACAGGGGTATTGGGGGGTTGCCCCCCAGCTTATGTGGGTACGGACATAGTCCTGGGAAAAATTGATTCTTAGGATGTGTTTGAACTACTTTAATGAGATTTAGGTTCACAAAAAATACTTGTTTAGTTAAAGGAAACTGAATATTATCACACAAAGAAAATAAACTTTAAGTCAGTAGGCATAATATGGCTCTTTTCTTTACTTCCAAAAGATCATCTTATTAGCGTGTGTAAAATAGAGGTCAACATTCGCCTGGAATCGAAATTGTTGCAAAAATCGCTAACGTAGGAGTTCCAAAACGTATCTAAATTCTCAGACTTGTTGAAACCCTCTATAACAGAGCCTTAATAAAAATTGTGTATAATACATTCAGATTTCTTTTTTTTTATCCAGTAACGTACGCAGGAATATATTTCGGGGGGCTGCCCAGAGTAGGACATAACTGTAAAAGGTATTCCACAATTGTGTGGTAGGCAAAATTGTGGAAAATCTGTATTTTTGAAGTGAATGTACAGTTGTACATGATCGCAGTTAAAAGCTAGCAATCGTTCAAGCTTAGATTTTCATCGCTATCAACCAAAGTTACATGATTGGAGTGCAGATTCATTTTTGTGACTTCCTCTTAGTGTGTCTTTTAGGGCGGAATGTAAGGTCGAGCTAAGTATGTGATTGGTTTATGGCTACTATGGAGTTTGTTCTTCACATGGAAAATAGCATGTAATAAAACAATTCCATAGCAACAAATCCTGTACTTGACTTGAAACTTGACTGCATACGGCCCTTAGTCCTCGTACCGTTGACTAAATACTGGCCACAGTATTTCTATTGTATTGTATTTTATTGCAGCTGTTTGATTACATGAAGATGTAGCAAGTACGGGCATCGTAATATAAGCATTGCCAAGCTTTGATGATACTGTAGATAGAGTTATATACTTATATACTAGTTATACACTTTTACCTATGATATTTCATATTAATACCTACTCTATAATACATATACATTTTTACATTTACCGAACTTATTTAGTACAGTCGTTTTCTTATACCTATTAGAACGTTAAAGAATGTATTGTCTGATGAAACTAAAGATTACAAAGAACAAAGATAGTTACGTCTTAGTGTCCTTAAGTTTTTTCTTGAAGCTATTGACACTGTAGAAACACTTTTCTATTAGGTAATTTCTCAATTTTCTTTGAAACATGTTCCGGTTTGTAACACTTTTTATTTCATTGGGTAAGTATTTGAACAGTATCTTCGTTGCATGGGCAGGGGCTTTGTCCGTAATCTTCAACTTAGTTTCTGTCATGTGTAGGTTGGCCTTGTACCGTGTATTGTGCTGATGGGTATCGAGTTTTTCAGAAAAGCATGATGGGACAGCATCATGGTTCACGCACATACATTATGGTTGCATAAATGTGCTTGGAAGGGGCAGTAAGAATTTTTAGTGATTTAAAATGTTCTTTACATGTTTGCATTGGTTTAATATATACTGTATTGCCCTCTTTTGAAGCCTAAATTACTTTGCCATAATTTATATGATTAGATAAGTGCGTGGTATGCAGATTTTAGTATGGTCATATTGTAGTATTGTTTCAGTTGTTTTATTACAAATATACCTGAACTAATCTTCTTAGCAATGAATTATACGCGGTCATCCCGTGTCAGGTTTTATCAATGTATAACCCCAAAACTGTTGTTACCCTTACCTCCTCTAATTCTTGTTCTCCTATAAATATTTCAACTTCCCTTCTGTGATTGGTACCTGGGTTGAAGACCATTACATATGTTTTACTCGAATTTACTTTAAGACAGTTGTTTTCAAATTGTTGCACTATGTTGTTTGTTTCAACAAAAGCATCGACCTCAAGTCCCTAAGTTGTTTTATGAGATTGTTTTATGCTGCTTTACTAATAAAGATTTGTTAATGATTATGCACAATCCTGGATTTAGCGGGGAAATATTCCCTTCGCCACTGGATGAGCTTGACATTTTGCATTACAGTAATATTAATGTAAATGAATAACCTGAAAGCCATGGTAAATCGAAGTTTCAGTTCAGAGTAGTCTAAAAAATAGATTAAAAAATAGAAAATCACGCCGAAACTATTTTCATGCCGTATAGTAGTATGTTTATGCCAATGTATGTTTATGTGTATGTTTATGTCAGAGAATGGACTAGAAATTCCTAATAGAAAAGGACTTGGCGTGTCTATATTCAGGTCCAAACTACTTGTTGCCAGACAAAACAAGATTATCTTTATTGATATTATTGTTGTTAAAAGTATGCCTACTTGAGGTGATCCACACTTTTATGATACGCAAGCAGATGATACTAGTGAAAGTATTTGTACTGTGAAAGAAGTTCATCTGGGTAAAGTAAATCTGCGGCGTACTTGGTACCTAATATTAAATCAGAAATCGGGCTACCAGTCAATATTGAATAGGCCTAGTCAATAAACATTAAGTTAAAATAGCAATAGGATAAATTTTGAATCAGTACACATGCTGATAGTGACATAAATGCAAAATCTCAGAAGAATGGTTGCAAACTAGACATGCAGAAACGCATTGCGCGATCCCTGCTAGGCCGGCGAACGTGTGTCGCAGTTAGCCGGGGACGCTCGCGGGCCGCTGGGCCAGCCAGGTAGATTATGTTACATCGTTGAATAAACAATTAGTTGACTCAGAATCTATTTGCTATATTTTCACAAACTAAACTCCACATCCGGCCTGACACCCACATGATGTTTTGTGGAAAAACGCATACCAATGTATTGATTAGTATCATAGATATAGCAATGTATAAATGGCCTGGAATCACAAAAATGTTGCATGTTTCGGCAAAGGGGTTTCTACCCATCGCATATTCAAGTGCGGAGTAATTTTGGACTAGCCATTCTATCTGCAAATAAATTCTACGCAATCACTAATTTTGTATTATTTTCTTCGTTATTTTTTCGTTGTGTTATCATGTATTTTATTATTACAACGCTTATATTAACTTGCCTTGTTTGTCTGGACGACATCTTTGAATCGATATTCCACCTACTTCTACTTTAAATGTCTGATCAAGCTGAAATTTTAAACACAGACGTATTTATAATGACAATACATGAATCAACTCTCACATTTACAAAATTGTCAATTAATTTATCATAATTAATTAATTCATGTTTTATATGGAAATCGATGTTTAACCCACTTTCCAACGTCAAATCGAATTGAAAGTTTTCACACAGACGTATTCTTAATGACAATACACGAATCATTTGTCATATTTACTAAATCGTCAATTAATTCATCATAATTAATTATTTAATGTTTTACATGGAAATCGATGTACAACCCACTTTCCAACGTCAAATCGAGTTGAAAGTTTTTACACAGACGTGTTCTTAATGACAATACACTAATCAATTGTCATATTTACTAAATCATCAATAAATTCAACATAATTAATTTATTAATGTTTTATATGGAAATCGATGTACAACCCACTTTCCAACGTCAAATCGAGTTATAAGTTTTCACACAGACGTGTTCTTAATGATTTCACACGAATCAATTGTCATATTAACTAAATAATCAATTAATTCATCATAATTAATTAATTTATGTTTTATATGGGAATCAATGTTTAACCCACTTCCCAACGTCAAATCGAGTTAAACGTTTTCACACAGACGTGTTCTTAATGACAATACACGAATCAATTGTCATATTAACTAAATAATCAATTAATTCATGAAAATTAATTAATTAATTGATGTTTTATATGGAAATCGATATTTCACCCACTTTCCAACGTTGAATTGAGCTGAAAGTTTTCACACAGACGTATTTTTAATGACAATACACGAATCAATTGTCATATTTACTAAATATTAAATTAATTCATCATAATTAATTAATGTTTTATATGGGAATCGATGTTTAACCCACTTCCGAACGTCGAATTGAGCTGAAAGTTTTCACACAGACGTATTCCTAATGACAATACACATATCAATTGTCATATTTACTAAAAATAGTCAGTTAATTCATCATAATTAATTAATGTTTCATATGGGAATCGATATTTCACCCACTTCCCAACGTCGAATCGAGTTGAAAGTTTTCACACAGACGTATTCTTAATGACAATACATGAATCAATTGTCATATTTACAAAATAATCAATTAAGCCATCATAATTAATTAATTGATGTTTTATATGGGGATCGATAAAACACTCACTTTCGAACGTCGAATTGAGCTGAAAGTTTGCGCACAGACGCATTCTTTATGACAATACATGAATCAATTGTCATATTTACTAAATAATCAATTAAACCATCATAATTAATTAATCAATCGATATTCGATATATATTCGATTGCAAGATTCTTTGACTAAAAAGTATAAAATAATATTACATGAAAAAAATATATTTTTTTTTAAAACAACGCTTATATTTAAATGCACTAAAAAGTAAAAAATAAATTTTCGCCCAACATATTTTTGCCTCACTCGGAAAATAAAAGCGTTGGGCGCTTTCCCTGCATAAACAGCAGAATACTGCAATCTATGTCAATACCGAAAGCGCCCAACGCTTTTATTTTCCGAGTGAGGCAAAAATTTGTTGGGCGAAAATTTATTTTTTACTTTTTAGTGCATTTAAATATAAGCGTTGTTTTTTAAAAAAAGTTATTTTTTTCATGTAATATTATTATACTGTACATTTAATATTACGTATATACCAAACACAGCACTGCACTGTAGCACTTCGCGTGGTCTCTACGCCAACTAGTCTAACTAGTCATTGTGTGAGTGTACTGAGAGAGTCAAGTGGCTGTTTTGTTTTGGTCGCATCCGCGTGATACATTCCTACCCCTTCCCCTCGTCCGTCTCTGTAAAAGCGCTCTCGGTCTCTCGTCAAGGTCACAGCTACACTGCCAAATTCTGCCAATTGAGATTGACCAATTAAATTATGGGGTTTTAGCGTAAATAGGTAGCTTGATTTGGTGAAATGTATAATAATAACTTTATCAACAAATAATAGGTACAAGATAATCAAACATAAAGTTTGTTAAATAGGAATTCCTAGAACAAAAAACTGAGAAAAAATAGTTCTTAACTTCCTACATAATTAGATTTAGGGTTAGCACACTTATAGTGTCTAAAATATAACTTATGATATTAATCAGGGGAAAAAATTATAGATAACCCCACACACGTGACGCACTTGGCACTTGTACATTAAATAAGGAATCTTGTAATTAAGTGTGGTTGAACTTGGTCGATGGATGATTGTTTAAGTAGTATATGTTTTTGAAGTCTATGTTTGTATCGCTTGAACGGTAGTGAAAGAAAGTTATATTGTCCTAGACTATGAATCAGACTGTTGGTGGAATTTTTATCACAGGATTGATAGAATTTGTCCGTCAGTTTAAATGCAAAATCGTAGATTGTAGGGAGTTTGAAAAAGTTGTGGATCACTTGTATAAGGGTAAACTTGGGTATGTTCCCAATCATACGGAGGCACTTATTTTGCACGACTTGCATTTTTTTGAAGTTAGTTTTGGGCGTAGAACTCCACACTGGCGCTGCGTAGGGTAGTATTGGCCGGATAATCATTGTGTAAAGAAGGCGTTTATTTGTTATGTGACGCTTGCTGTTTTTGTTGAGAAGCGGGTAGAGTAGTGACATTGAGGCGTAGGCTTGATGTATTTTGCGATTGATGTGCTGAGTGAATGTGAGTCGTGAGTCGAGGTACACACCAAGATATTTTACCAGCATTAACCATGGAACCGGTGTCATCAATGGTCACTTCCGGTTTTACAGACGGTCGACGTTTGGTGAAGAATATTGCTGAAGTTTTCATGTCGTTTACTTTGATTTTCCATTTATGAAAGTATCTTCTGAGTTTGTTGATTGCCAGTTGCAGTCGTCGTTGTATCGTGCCTGGGCGATATGAAGAGGTGTAGATCGCGGTGTCATCGGCGAATATACTTATGAATACATGTAGTATGCGTGGGATGTCGTTGATATACAGCGAGAAAAGGGTTGGGCCGAGTAGGGAACCTTGCGGCACCCCCGCTGCAATGGGACGTTTAGTTGATTGTTTATTTTTAATAGATACGAAAAATGTTCTATCAGTCAAATATGATTTGGTTAGACGAATCAGATATTTAGGGAAATTGTATCCAATCATTTTAGATGGTGAAATGTCATTCTTATCTGTATAGATATAGAAGGTGCTATTAATTTCAAACACAAAACAGCGTTTATAAACAGAAGTCTATAATTTTTTTTCCCATTCCTTAGGCCTTAAGCTAGCTCCGCGGACCCCCTGGTATGGGCTCGCGGACCCTTGGGGGTCCGCGGACCACACTTTGAGAAACTCTGGTATAGATAGATAGATAGATATTTGGGCTTAACGTCTCATATTTTTGCAACTTGGCTAATCGAGACAATGAGTGGGTGAGATATGAAGATAAAATGAAATATTGGTCTGTTTGGAGGAAAGGGGCAAGTAGGAGGGCAGGGAGGAAAAGAGAGTGGGGAGGTAGTGGACTGCATTTCGTCTGACTTCTCCTCTTCGACCTGTCCGGGTAGGGTGGCCCTACCAGAAGCATACGCTTCCGCCGGCATAGCTCTCGATATCACCAAATTTTAGAAAGTGACATAAGTTATATTGTATTTCTATGCCTACTTTGTGAAATAGAAGTTTTGTCGTTGTAATATGGACGTTATTAATTCATACGGAACTTCCTGTTAAAAATTGCGATACTATTGTGTATATTTACAACGCTTATATTAACTTGCCTTGTTTGTTTGGACGGAATCTTTGAATCGATATTTCACCTATTTCTAGATGTCCGATCAAGCTGAATTTTTTTACACAGACGTATTCTTGATGACAATACATGAATCAACTGTCATATTTACTAAATTGTCAATTAATTCATCATAATTAATTAATTAATGTTTTACATGGAAATCGATGAATCTTTGAATCGATATTTCACCTTCTGTTGAATGTCCGATCAAGCTGAAATTTTGTACACAGACGTATTTCTAATGACAATACATGAATCAACTGTCATATTTACTAAATTGTCAATTAATTCATCATAATTAATTAATTCATGTTTTATATGGAAAATCGATGTTTAACCCACTTTTCAACGTCAAATCGAATTGAAAGTTTTCACACAGACGTATTCTTAATGACAATACACGAATCATTTGTCATATTTACTAAATCGTCAATTAATTCATCATAATTAATTAATTAATGTTTTATATGGAAATCGATGTACAACCCACTTCCCAACGTCAAATCGAGTTGAAAGTTTTTCACAGACGTATTCTTAATGACAATACACGAATCACTTGTCATATAACTAAATAATCAATTAATTCATCATAATTAATTAATTGATGTTTTATATGGGAATCGATGTTTAACCCACTTCCCAACGTCAAATCGAGTTAAACGTTTTCACATAGACGTGTTCTTAATGACAATACACGAACCAATTGTCATATTAACTAAATAATCAATTAATTCATCATAATTAATTAATGTTTTATATGGGAATCGATGTTTAACCCACTTCTGAACGTCGAATTGAGGTGAAAGTTTTCACACAGACGTATTCTTAATGACAATACACGTATCAATTGTCATATTTACTAAAATAATTCAGTTAATTCATCATAATTAATTAATGTTTTATATGGGAATCGATATTTCACCCACTTCCCAACGTCGAATCGAGTTGAAAGTTTTCACACAGACGTATTCTTAATGACAATACATGAATCAATTGTCATATTTACAAAATAATCAATTAAGCCATCATAATTAATTAATTGATGTTTTATATGGGGATCGATAAAACACTCACTTTCGAACGTCGAATTGAGCTGAAAGTTTGCGCACAGACGTATTCTTAATGACAATACATGAATCAATTGTCATATTTAATAAATAATCAATTAAACCATCATGATAAATTAATCAATCGATATTCGATGTATATTCGATTGCAAGATTCTTTAAGACTAAAAAGTATAAAATAATATAACATGAAAAAAATATATTTTTTAAAAAACAACGCTTATATTTAAATGCACTAAAAAGTAAAAAATAAATTTTCGCCCAACAAATTTTTGCCTCACTCGGAAAATAAAAGCGTTGGGCGCTTTCCCTGCATAAACAGCAGAATACTGCAATCTATGTCAATACCGAAAGCGCCCAACGCTTTTATTTTCCGAGTGAGGCAAAAATTTGTTGGGCGAAAATTTATTTTTTACGTTTTAGTGCATTTAAATATAAGCGTTGTTTTTAAAAAAATATATTTTTTTCATGTAATATTATTATTACAGAAAATGCATTCTGCCCTTTGGTAGATTAAGGGATGAAAAAACATGGTTCTACACGAATTCTTAAACTACAATTTCGAATTAAAATTAGTAAATAATGCCTCTTATCATATTTTATAGGTTTCGTCTTGTTTTACAAGGTGTATGGGTCAAACCTTAAATAAGCGTCGTAGGACTCGCTTGCCGCTCCGTTATTAAAAACACTTTCAATTTATAATAACTCCGACGACGTAACCTATCTATCTTCAATGCACGCATGCGTTATGTTATGGGGTCCTTTGTTGTATTGGGGCCTAACACACATTGTGACTAGTTGTGGCTAGACCCCCACTGTAAGGTGATTTTAGAATGGTAATTATACGTCTAAATTGATTGAACACATATCCGACCTCCTATCTGTAAAACTGACTGAGATAGAGGCTCTTTTGTGTATTAGGGCCAAAAACACATTGTGACTAGTGATAGCTAGACCCCCACTGTGAGGTGTTTTTAAAACAGTCATCATACGTCAAAAACGATTTAAACTACTTCCGACCTACTATCTGTAAAACTGGCTGAGATATAGGTCCTTTTGATATATTAGAGCCTAACACACATTGTGACTAGTTTTAGCTAACCCCCCCTGTGAGGTGTTTTTAGAATGGAAATTATCAGTCTTAATCGATTGAAACCATATCCCACCTCTTATCTGTAAAACTGACTGAGATATGGGCCCTTTTGTTGTATTAGGACCTAGCACACATTGTGAATAGTTGTAGCTAGCTAGACCCCCACTGTGAGGTGTTTTTAAAATAGTAATTATACGTCTTAATCGATTGAAACTATATCCGACCTGCTATCTGTAAAACTGACTGAGATATGGGCCCTTTTGTTGTATTAGGGCTTAACACACATTGTGACTAGTTGTAGCTAGACCCCCACTGTGAGGTGTTTTTAGAATGGTAATTATACGTCTAAATCGATTGAAAACATATCTGACCTCTTATCTGTAAATTTGATTGAGATATGGGCCCTTTTGTTGTATTGGGCCTAACACACATTGTGACTAGTTCTAGGTAACACCCCCTTTGGGAGGTGTTTTCAGATCGGTCATCATAAGTATTTTTCTACAGAAACCCTATCCGACCTCCTATCTGTAAAACTGACTGAGATATGGGCCCTTTTGATGTATTAGGCCCTAACACACATTGTGACTAGTTTAAGCTAGAACCCCATTGTGAGTTGTTTTTAGAGCGGTAATCATAAATCCAAATCGATTTAAACAATTTTCGACCGTCTATCTGTTCAAACTGACTGAGATATGGGCCCTTTTGTTGAATTATTCCTAACACACATTGTGACTAGTTGTAGGAAGACCCTATCTGTGAGCTGTTTTAAAAATCGTAATCATACGTCTTAATCGATTAAAACCCTTTCCGACCTTCAATCTGTATAACTAGCTGAGATTTGGGCCCTTATGTTGCATTAAGGCCTTAAATGTATTGGAAATAGTAGTAGACCAACCCTAAGTGATTTCTACACGGCAACCTGTAAGCTGCACGAGGCTAGATGATTGTATGTCTCAGTGTTGCTATGTCATGATTCAGGTCCCCCCAGCGCCCCAACCCTGAGTGTTGTCTACACGGAGGCCAGCGTTACGGCCACCTGTGAGGTGAACGGGGCTCGTCCGGTCGCCCACATATCCTGGATCCTGGGAGATGACGTCATCCGTGAGGACTGGGTGGTCTCTCTTGACAAACCTCAGGACGCGTGGAGGTGGCCCTGGATGAAGGGATCTGTCATGCAGAGACTCACACTCACCCGCCAGACTAAGGACAACGGCAAGGTCCTAAAGTGTGTTGTATCTCATGTGACCTTGGCCCGGCCGTTGGAGGCGACGGAGACGATCTCATTCACTGGTTAGTTATGTTTGTATACATGTTGTGTACAACTGATATTTTCTCAGTTTGATGCTGCTTCCCTCCATCGCTATGTGACCACCGCTTACCCCCGTTACAACCCGACCATCACATCATATTTACACACATTTCATATTATATTATTTATTCGCCTTTAAATCGAGATGTAGGCGCGCCACCGTCGCGACCATCATGGCCGTCCGAGCCGGGATAAACAACGCACGGCTAACCCTGTGTTCCATGTTTCTGGCAGTAGGTTAGTGAGTGACAGGGTGATGGTGTCTGTGATACACATTTATCACATAAACGCGTTTGTTGGGAACATACAGCAACCATTTGTCAAAGCAAATAGGATTTTAAACGGTTATCGTTTAATTTTACAGTAGTAATATTAAGTAAACGGGTACTATGTAGGCAAGCATCCCTTCAGACATCATAATTACATGCAAAACCCACATCTGATAAACGTGAATATTAACTTCACAGATGAGAACAACGAAGTTAACGCTACTTGCTCATATAAAGCAGGTTCGAGGAAGTGTAAACATGACTATTTTCTATATGTAAGTAAGGCAAAGAGGGCTCCCGTTCATATTTCGGATCACAATTCCTCTTTTATATCTTCTTCAAATTTCTTTTCATTCATTCCGGCCCTTTTTTCTACCTAAACGCCCACCGAACTCCCACGCCTCCCCCCCCCCCCCCCTCCCCAGTACCTCCCAAGCCCCCAAAACCAGAAATGAGTGTTCTCTACGACATAGGCCTATACTTGCTAAAGCTAAAGGTAATTGCAACGCAGATGAATCTGATAGGCATATGCGTAGGCATGCTATTTTGTATCAGTATAGCCTATTATGATTATTGATAACGTTCAGTATAGCCTATTATGATTATTGATAACGGTAGTTGAGGTGTTTTATGTCTCCCACCCCCTTACACCCACATCCCACACGCACGCAATCTACACTTTGAGGTTAATTTTCCTGTATAATGATGAATTTCAGTATTGGAGGTTTAAAATAACATTAAGAATTATATTGTGACTTATGCATTGTCACAATTCTGTTGAACCATCAAGAAAACATTATCTAACGTACGCATATTTAGTATTTTTTTATGAAATATATAAATTTAAAAAAAAACTCCAATATGTGAGTAGGCCTAAATGTCAATTTATGTTAGGACTACCTATGCATTTTTTTTACACAGCATCTACGAAATATATTTTTTAAAATTATTTATTTAACGGCACAAAATAGAAAACATTGTGTATTTTTTTTAGACTGAATACCATACCAGCATGCATTTTGACACCTACGCAACTACGTAAGCGCCAAACTCATTCGGATTTTAAAACACTTCGTATTGAGAGAATAGTTGTTTCGCTCGCCGGTTGTTACATTGTGGCATAGATCAACAAGGTATTGATTGTCAATTTTAACATGTTTACTGCCCGACAATAATGTTGATCATGTAATTCACTCATACCATGGACTTATAATAGTAACTATGCTCATATTTCCACAGCGAATACCGGCCATCATTCCGTAACCTATCCCGGCTGTACTGGTTCTCGATTTGTCCGCCAGAGTTCAGCCACTTTGGATTTAAACGCGAATAATCAGTCATGTTTGTTATGCTTGGGTCTTGAGTATGTAACTACGGGGTAGAGCTTCGAACTAAAGATATCTGCTCACTTCACACCTTCCTCCCAATGAGCGTTGTCAAAGATTTATAATTCGTATCTTATGAAACCAATTATGACATTGAAGTAGTAATTTTGTTATTTCTGTTGATTGATGAATGCTAAGTCGAGTTCGTCGCACAGATTATTTTCTGTCAGGCGTTCCCAGGTTCCCTGGCTAATCTAAGCTCGATGCCAACATTTCGAGTCTATCGATCGACCTTGATGTCCGATCGACCAATACTGTAGAGGGTATGATTAAACGATAACAGTGCAGTCATTGTTGTTACCAATGTGATTGCTTTACATTGTGTAGAAAAGAGGTGTATATCTTCTGAACTAAGTCTAAAATTGCCACGTCTAGTGATGATGATGATGACAATATTCGCGTTTTAATCCAAAGTGGCTGAACTCTGGCGGACAAATCGAGAACCAGTACAGCCGGGATAGGTTACGGAATGATGGCCGGTGTTCGCTGTGTGTTATATAGACGGCGATGGAGAGTATGAGTGAATTACATGATCAACATTATTGTCGGGCAGTAAACATGTTAAAATTGACAATCAATACCTTGTTGATCTATGCCACAATGTAGCAACCGGCGAGCGAAACAAATATTCTCTCAATACGAAGTGTTTTAAAATCCGAATGAGTTTGGCGCTTACGCAGTTGCGTAGGTGTCAAAATGCATGCTGGTATGGTATTCAGTCTAAAAAAAATACACGATGTTTTCTATTTTGTGCCGTTCAATAAATCATTTAAAAAAAATATATTTCGTAGATGCTGTGTAAAAAAAAGTGCATAGGTAGTCCTAACATAAATTGACATTTAGGCCTATACTCACATATTGGAGTTTTTTTTTAAATTTATATATTTCATAAAAAAATACTAAATATGCGTACGGTAGATTATGTTTACTTGATGGTTCAACAGAATTGTGACAATGTATTTGTCACAATATAATTCTTAATGTTATTTTAAACCTCCAACACTGAAATTCATCATTATACAGGAAAATGAACCTCAAAGTGTAGATTGCGTGCGTGTGGGATGTGGGTGTAAGGGGGTGGGAGACATAAAACACCTCAACTACCGTTATGAATAATCATAATAGGCTATACTGATACAAAATGATCAACTTAAAACCTATTTTTTGAATCCAACATTTAGCATGCGCCTACGCATATGCCTATCAGATTCAGCTGCGTTGCAATAGGCAAGTCTCATGTATTTTAAAAATACTATAATATGATGGAGCTTTTCAAACAAATAACACCTGTTTTTGTTTTTGTTTTTATTACTCTTGTATTTAATTGTAGAAAATATGATCAAATATTCAAACTTTCTAGCGCGCGCAAAAACGACTGGCCGCCATTGCCCCCTCGCGCCTACGTTATAATTTGTATGTCGCAGGTGGGTGTGTCTGTATCCTACAATGGAAGCTATGGAAACCAGTGCAGTTCGGTTGAAAACAAATTACAATAAATGGTGCTATGTACCTATGTGTACAAGTACATCGATTTCAACACCAGACAAGCTTTTTGTAAACGTACCGGTGAATGTGCAACGAAGAAAAGCTTGGATCAATGCCGTCAGAAGGGATGAAAGAAGCAAGAAGCTATCCCTAACCTCAACACTGTTTTGCTGCGAAGACCATTTTAATGTAAGTTGTGTGCTAACTTGAAACTGCTATGATTTATACTGCACTTTCCATAATAGCCTAATTAGAAACATGTAAGTCTACCTAGTGAAATACAAAACCATCATAAGTCACTAGGGCTAGGGCTAGGTCTAGCCTAGGCCTACGCCTCATGTCATAATCTGACAGCCAGCTTAAGCCCTTGTTCTGTGCCGAGGGCCCGAGACTCGGTTGGTATTCTTTAATGATTATCTTGTAGGCCTAGACATAGTAAACACTAATACAAGCTAAAGACATTTGATGATATTCGTATTAGGGACTAGGCCTAGCCTAGTCCCTTTTCTTCTGCCTCCTGTGGCGTGCTGTGACAAACAAATGTATTTCAATGTATTGTTTTCACATACATAGGCCTATGTACAAAGAACAAAGAATTTAATCACGGCCCATATAAATGTAATATATATGAGGCAAGGTCTACTGGATTTACTCCTAGCGGAGTAATTGCGAAGCGCAAAGTAAGGTCATTGAATGAGATCCAAAATCGCCATTTTGGATCCAACCACAAAAATCGCATTATTGTTCAAATAATCCTAACCAATAATGTGAATTTACGTGTAAAGTATTACAAAATATATATATATAGAATGTGAAGACAAAATCTCATTACCGATTGTTATTTTGTCTTTTTGGCCCATAATTTGTTTTGACAGATCAATTCATTTGTTTTTCTGAATGATTCTCCCATTTGAATAACATGGGATTTTTAACATTATGGAAATAGGTTAGATGACCTTACTTCGCGCGCGCTGTGGATCGCGATCTAGTGGACCTTGTATATGAGGCAATATGATTATGTAGGCATAACAATACTATTAGGTTAGGCCTGTACAACTTGCAGGCCCTACTTCACAGCCAGCGTAGTTGGCCGCGGTCGATTAGGCGTTGGTCTAATAAAGTGCAGTATCTGCGTTCCAGGTTCGGATGTCATGTGGCATTGTTTCATGATCATAATCTGGGTCTCATCGTCTCGATTAGCCATAGTTGCAGAAATATGAGACGTAAAGCCCAAATATAATCATGATTTAAATACTCCATATACCTAAAGCTAACCACTCTACTATGGTATTTGTTTTAGATGGAAGATGACATGGAAAACTTCATGAGGTTCAAACTGATAGGTGACAATTTGCAAAGTAAAAAACACATTGTTCCACACATATTTAACTGACAGAAAAGAACAACCTCGTCAACGTCTGCTCCTAAACCAAGGATGGCTGCTAAAAAACGGGAGACTCTTCGCCTTGTGTCGGATGCCATGGATTTGAACCAAGAAAGCCATACAGATGTTGGTACGTTCATTGTATTGTATTTATTTAAATAGCTTTGGTAGCCAAATACACGCCAAAGGAACTGGTGTTGAGGTTGCGGCGGATAACACTGGTTTCGGACTCGGAGATGTTGCTGTTTACAACCGTGATGCACGTACTAGCAACGCACAAAGTGTAGGCCTTGCCCTACAACCGTGATGCAAGGGACTAGCAACGCACAAAGTGTAGGCCTTGCCCTACAACCGTGATGCAAGTACTAGCAACGCACAAAGTGTAGGCCTTGCCCTACAACCGTGATGCAAGGGACTAGCAACGCACAAAGTGTAGGCCTTGCCCTACAACCGTGATGCAAGTACTAGCAATGCACAAAGTGTAGGCCTTGCCCTACAACCGTGATGCAAGTACTAGCAACACACAAAGTGTAGGCCTTGCCCTACAACCGTGATGCAAGTACTAGCAACGCACAAAGTGTAGGCCTTGCCCTACAACCGTGATGCAAGGGACTAGCAACGCACAAAGTGTAGGCCTTGCCCTACAACCGTGATGCAAGTACTAGCAATGCACAAAGTGTAGGCCTTGCCCTACAACCGTGATGTAAGTACTAGCAACGCACAAAGTGTAGGCCTTGCCCTACAACCGTGATGCAAGTACTAGCTACGCACAAAGTGTAGGCCTTGCCCTACAACCGTGATGCAAGGGACTAGCAACGCACAAAGTGTAGGCCTTGCCCTACAACCGTGATGCAAGTACTAGCAACGCACAAAGTGTAGGCCTTGCCCTACAACCGTGATGCAAGTACTAGCAACGCACAAAGTGTAGGCCTTGCCCTACAACCGTGATGCAAGTACTAGCAACGCACAAAGTGTAGGCCTTGCCCTACAACCGTGATGCAAGTACTAGCACGCACAAAGTGTAGGCCTTGCCCTACAACCGTGATGCAAGTACTAGCACGCACAAAGTGTAGGCCTTGCCCTACAACCGTGATGCAAGTACTATTTCGGAGTTTTAGAGCGGCGGGGGGGGGGGGGCACCGATTTAAGGTTACCTCACTGCCTACAGCAGAGGCGTTTGCGTAAATACGTGTCACACTCACCTACCAATGATTTACTTGTCTCTACTCAGACTCATGCCGTAGATGTTGTGCTACGCTAAGTCAGTGGGGTACCCGGGTGGCGGTGGGGGGCACAATATAGTAGACCACCACCGTCAAGTGAAGTACTTTACAATTAGAATTAAATAACAATATGAATTAATGACAATAAACTTAAAATCACATAAAAATGATCTTTGGATTTTCTAACGGTTGCATTCCTCATGTTGTGATTTGAGCATGCGTATTTGTTTCTTACTGAGCCAGTGGCTGTTACTGACGGAGTGAAGTTTCAGCATTGTGGTGGTTTATAAGACACGTTGATGTTAGTATCGAGGTGCATTCCTACGTTTTGCTTTTCGTGTCTACGCAGAATGGCAACCAATGCATTGAAGGAAGAATTAATAATATGGAAAGCAGCACTGAACATGCACACAATCTTATGGATGAGGTTGGTCTACGGGTAGAGTTTAGAACAGGAAGTAGCCGTCATATAATAGTAAACAAACACATTTTTGTTGCCATGACGGTTTTATATTTTATAAACTAGAGGCAGCAAATTTTTATTTTTTGACTTTTAGTTTCCAGAAAATAGTAACTTGTTTTCAAATGTGTAGCTGGAAACCTGGAATGGCCGAATGGGGGTTGATATAAATGCTTCATTAATCGGAAGGAACTTTTATTCCTAAATACCAAAAGGGGCACTGTATACAATTTATTGATGATTTATGGCAAACATTTGCATTGGTTTTATTTTAGGGTGCAATTACTCCAAAAACAATTTTGATTTCCGGACTCACTTTGGAATTTAAAATAAGGATGAAGCTAAATTTGCTATTCTAAACACGAATATGAAATTAAATCTCTACTATATTTATCCGTTTGGATATATATATATATATTTAAAAAAAAAAAAAAAACTTAGCTTATGGGAAAGGATGAGTATAAAAATAGAACTTCTTGGCACCCCTGGGTCACACCCAAGCCTGATAAGTGGCATAAAAACAAATGTTTACTTGATATTTACCACGGTACCTAATTATATTGACCAGTTTTCGAAAAAGAGCAATATTTTACCGTTTTTGGGACATGACCCAAAAATCAAAATTTTAATTTCCGTGCAATATCGGCTGTACAAAATTATTAATAAAAGTAAGATGATCAACACGAATATGAAATCATATTTGTAATATTTATTATATTTATTTATATTATTATAATATTTGTAATCAGCAAAATTCATCCTTTGGACACCTTTGTGTGCCACACCCACTACTGGCCAAGTGGCCAACAAGTCAATTTAAATTGATAACTTTATCAATAAAGAGGTCTCCATAATTCCGGAGGGTCTGACTGGTGGGCGCCTGTCTTCAACTAGGCATATTAGAGGTTTTCTTTGGGAAGGTATGGCAAGACGCAATCCCAGAATGCGCTTTATGACTGAGGAAAACCTCGTAAAATATTTAAGTAATTGATTCTTAATTGGTGATTCAACACGTTGTCGCAAAGCTTCGTCATCTGAGGTCGACCGAATCACGGGTCGTCAAACAAAGTCACTTGGTGCGTAAAGTGTGGGGGCGACACGATACCTCTACGGCCTTGGTTCAGGCCGCAACCCCGGGGTCGCCTCGAGGCTGCACAAACAACTCCGAAGAATGAAAATTACAGACAAAACGCTGGGTTTACTTCAGTAGGTCTTCAAATTGATTGTGATTGTGTGGGGGGTATTATTGTTGTAATATTTCATCTTGGGATGGACGAGCAGTAAGAGCATCTTATCGCAGAGATCCCGGTCAGCGGAACAGTGTTGGGACAGAACCATTCCTCTGATTACACTGTTAACAATAGAACAGGTTTCAGCTTTTGTGATGGAGAATCCGAGGTTGTCAATCCAAAGGGCTAGACCAATGCGCCTGTGTTGACTGACAGGTGGAAGCTAGGCCAGTGAAGTAAATACCCCAACACTCCCGCAGTCCTGAGCTGTTTGCACCACTGCTTTCCTAGGTTAGTTTACATACATAGTTTATTATTTCAAAAATACGATACATTAACAAATTTATAACAAAATCAAAACCCTGTGTGTGGGCTTGATTGAAACAATACAAAAAAATACACACCGAAATAACAAAAGTGCTAATAAATATAATATAAACTACATACTACACATTTCTGAGTTACATTTTCCAAGTGAAATATTGTGAACAGTACTATCCTCACTGTCTCACAGACTCCAATATAAAAATGATGACACATATTGAAATGTCATATTCTATATAACAGACAGGTTTGTTTCCTTATAGGATAAAAGCAAAAAACTCCAAGTACGTCAGCGGCAACACGTGACGTACTCTTCACGTGGCGTATTAGGCGATGTTGCCATCTCCGATAGGGGTGGAGCTTACTTCACTTGTATGAATGACGTCTGAAAGTGCGCTACCTGTTCACACTGACAACAAGTCTCACACGGTGGGTTAGGGTGCGCTGGAAGATGTCGTTAAGATGCAGCGTGTGAAGTGTCCCGTGGGGTAGATCGATATCGCTGGCCATGCGTGGTGGAGCTGTCACACATGCGTACACGTGCGACGGGGTATATACATGCTGGATCACCAACTAGGATACCACTCGACAGCTAGACCAACTACCAGGCACTTCTAGTCTTCGCAGTTCCTCATTAGACAAGACAAATACACGCTACACCAACAGACTTGCTCTTCATTCCGGTAAGCAGACCATATTATTGTTACCAGGCGGTTACATGTTTTGTCTATTGGAGTTATCATTCCAAACATATTTTTGATTCCATTCAATCGTTTTTACGAACTCAATATCCGGTTGTGTAGATTGTTTGCGTCTAGTGTGTCTCGTTCCAGGTTTTAGGGTTAATTTAAAATATAGTCAAATTTTTAAGTTTGGATTTATTTTGAGCTGGACCAAACTATTTATATAGAAATGTAACATTGAAAGGGTTGAATGGAGGATGTAATCGTGGTTATTTTTAATGATATTTATAATTTCGTTATAAATTGGCTGTATATTTAGATATAAACTTAGAATGGGAAATAACTTTATCTTTATCTTCTGTCTATAGCTACGGTTTGAACTACGATAGCGAGAGACTTGTTTGTGTGGTTCTCATCTATAAAGATAAAACATATGATTCAAATTTGGAGATTATTATAAACGATCAAAATATGTTACTGTATGATTGCACAAATATGCAATATATTTTTTAGTTTGCATTTTATTTTAGCCTGTTCAAGAAATGATTAAGACTTATTGTCGAACAGGACTAGAGAAATATCGCCCCATCCGTGATGAAGTGAAGAGTAGTGAACGGCACGTGTGATGATCTATTGAAGGGTAGCCCAGTAAACAGGTTACAAGTTACCCGAGTACTTTCTACTGAGACAGTTATGAATGATCAGTTATTATCGAGGACTTTCCATTCCAGAAAGAGATAATTACGTTTAGCACTTTATTTGCTTCGTTCAAGGAAAGTTAAAGGTAACAACAATTGATTTGTCCGCTCGTTCGTCGGAACTAAAATTAAAAATCTGGGAACATTTTGGAAGAACACATATTACTCAGGAAAGAAGTTTCGTGTTCCTTCTTCATTGATTGGATGTAAGGGAACATGTTGTTTGTTGAAGTAAACCAATGAGGACGCTTATTTTTACGTTTACCAAAGTATACCCAGGATACGAGAAAGATAAAGACGCTTATTTATAATCTGAAAAATGTTAACCTTTTGTAATTGTGACATATTTATTTCCCGTGGTGACATCTCCATCCCACACAGTGATACGAGATCCACTACGGAGCCTCCGATTTACATCTGTTATAATTGATTTAAAATGCTTCAAAGTTGTAATAAAGTGAAACAGTATAATATGTTAAAATAGTCCCCTTTCAGCTTTCGTAGAAATGAAAATGTTTATTTCCTCCAACAAATATTTCCGTTTTTCAAATGTTCTTATCTAGATTAAAAGGCGTGTTGCAACAATACATAAATAAGAACATTTTAAAAAACAATATTTATTTATTGAAACAAGGATTTTATTAAAAACGAACACTACATATTCCACAAGATGGGATGGTTTGGTTTACTTTGTGCCAATTTAAAAGCATTTTATGTAAGCAGTTTTAACGGACCGAAAGTGGGATCATCGGGGAAGATGGACATTCAACCTCAAATCAATTCTGTAGCTATCACAATTAATTCCTGGTTGGACTACGAAAAATCTTCCCTTGTTTCCCACGTAACTTCAAGAATTCCTCGAATTGAAGCATATCTCAGAAATGAACTAAACAACAAAGGAATTTTTACGTAAACTGGACTTGTTTAGTAAAAAAGTACCAAGGAAAAGTAATTAAACTTTATTTGAAATTGAAGGACCTCTACATTTCCTACGTCAAAGTTCAGTAGAGTATTGCGTATAGATCATAGGCCTACACGAAATACATACGATTCTATTTACATTATTTGCTTGTAGTAAAGTTGTTTTTAAACATGTTTCTTATGGTACTTTTTTCAAAACAAGTATTAATATTTCGCAATATGCAAATTGAAAGAAGATCCGCAGAATAATAAGGCACTTACTGACGTAGTTACTCCCCATATGTTGACGCCAACACAACCACCGTAGCAACGCACAAGACAGTGCTGTCACTCACACACGATTGATAAATATAACAAATACTGTTAGCTTTTATGTTTTATGATACTTTGATTAATTTATGTTCAAGTTTTCAACCGAACATCATGAATAAAGTATTTCAAGGATTCCTCGTGAAACGTCACAGTTTGACTTCCTTCCCATAGTAACCATTAATCATTTATAGCACGGAGCACATCAGGTTTGAAAATGTATGCCATACATCAGGCTACCACTCGACATGTTTTATTTATTCTATTTACAAATGATTGATTTTCAATGAGAAGTGCCGACCCAAACATGTTTCTATGAAGCCCCACGTAACATAACATTATCAATGAGAAGTGCCGACCCAAACATGTTTCTATGAAGCCCCACGTAACATAACATTATCAATGAGAAGTGCCGACCCAAACATGTTTCTATGAAGCCCCACGTAACATAACATTATCAATGAGAAGTGCCGACCCAAACATGTTTCTATGAAGCCCCACGTAACATAACATTATCAATGAGAAGTGCCGACCCAAACATGTTTCTATGAAGCCCCACGTAACATAACATTATCAATGAGAAGTGCCGACCCAAACATGTTTCTATGAAGCCCCACGTAACATAACATTATCAATGAGAAGTGCCGACCCAAACATGTTTCTATGAAGCCCCACGTAACATAACATTATCAATGAGAAGTGCCGACCCAAACATGTTTCTATGAAGCCCCACGTAACATAACATTATCAATAAGATCACATTGACAAGGGATGGATTTTACCGACTGTACTTTTATTTCTGTTTCCTTTCATTTTTGCCCAAGACAAAACATGTTTTTTTATGTTAATATATTGTTTAAGTTATCCTTAACATTAGGAAACGAATTTCATGACTCATTGTACCATGGGACTACATTATAGTGAGAGTTTCAATACAATATATCACAGAAACACAAATTGAGAAAATAATACAGTTCCTACAGTTAGGAGAATTTATGAGGTAACAAATAAAAATAAAAAGTAAAATATTAATACGTGATATTGATATGTAATCAACAATCATTCTTGACTCACTCAGTAAAACTAACTGAGTTTCAGTGGGGGACATTACTTCCACCCTATGACGGCTCCACATTCATCTTATATCTTCATGTACATTACACAAGGTGTAAAACCACAGCCCTAAACAGGAATCGATCCCTGGACCGTCTGCATTGTAAACAGGAACACACCCATGAAGGCCAACGAGCCACACACACTATACTTGGCGTTTATACTGCTGGAAACACTAAAACATGTTACATAATACATGTTGAATACATGTTGGATAATATGGATAATACATGTTGGAGGCTGAGAACATATTATACAAATATATACAATACAAAATAATCTATTCTCAAATCTTAGTACAATTCTAAAACATTTTATTTTTATGGTGGTAGTTTTTTAAACGTATCTACAACTAATGGTTAGAGCTTGTTAAAAGTTCATTTTTTAAACCATATCTGAAGGAGAATCCGCCAGCGAACACAAAATACCTATAGTATGGACTATGGAGATGTTTTATATTGATCGTTGCCCACCAGTCTTTTTCCATTGTTTGTCTTACTTCCACGAAAAACCTCAAACATAAACGTAAGATTTATTTTACGACAGGACGTTAATGCCGTAGCAGAGCGTATAGTAATTTTTACGAACTCTATATCGTATGAATCATGATTGCTCTCTTTTTAGTACAGGCCACTCGCCTCCCATTAAATAACTCCCTATAACATCGTGTTCATATATTATAAGGCCGGGAAACCAGAGTGGTGATGCTGTTTTGTACCTACTCGCATACGTGGGAATTATTAATTAACAAAACAACGCAAACGAAATAATTAGGAAATTGACAGACTCGAACTTTCTATGCTAATTTCACTTATTTAAAGACCTATTATTTATTATTTTGATAGCTAATTTAAGAAGAATGAATCATTAGAAAATATAATATTGTATTTTCTTACCTGTATCGTCTCGATTAGCCAAGTTGCAAAAATATGGGACGCAAAACTCGAATATCATCATCTCGTGATATTTTATATCGTAATTGTCACAAGAAGTTATTTGAAAAATAATATTGATGCGACTAAAGAATGCACTTTAGCAATACTAACAGAGACACTAAAAAGCACTTTAGCAACGGGCAAGTGTAATGCATTTACTGTCATCGTTCCTCGGAAGATAATATAAATGCACAGAATAATGCACACTAGTTTTGCCTTTTCAGCTGTCTAATTAGATATACATAGTTTGAAAGGAATGCCCGAGGGACGTTAGTAGACATCCCACCCAGTATTCACCAGGAATCTTGATTCGTGATTGATGAACACTGGAAGAACCTTAAGCCAGGAACTAAACTAAACTTGCCAATCGAACCAGTGACCTGCCAAGTTCGCATGTCACTGTAACTGAATCATCTCTATAGCGGGGTTTACACAAATGACTAAAGTGATTATTGACTAACCCCCGTGTTTAAGCCACAGGCTTGTTTCATTGGCTGGGAGGGAGAATACTGTGCTCTGATTGGCTGTGACTAAGGTTTCTCTTGACTTGATTAAGGAATTTAACATATTTCAATTCCTTGGTCAAGTCAAGACAAACCTTAGTCACAGCCAATCAGAGCGCAGTATTCTCACTCATAGCCAATGGAAGAAGCCTGTGGCTTAATCACGGAGGCTAGACACTAATCACTAGTCATTTATCTAAACGGCCCTTATCAGTCGTCATAAGATAACTCTAGGCCTAACTGGCAATACGGATTACTTTACAATATTCTTGTAGTGGGTAAAGTACGGCAAATCTCTATTCGAGCTTCACAAAGTAAAACGAAATCTAATATAAGTGTAAGGCTGTTCCAGTAGATTGCCTCGTTTTTTCTTTTTTAATGTACATAAAATATGACTTGTGATGTGTGAACCTTAAATGGGATTGAATGCAATGTTAAAAAATGAAACAAATATTAATTTTGGCCAACCCACACCTCTTTTATTACGTTTTACATTCACCGTATGGAATCCTTTGTTAATTCATACTAGCATTAGCAAACAGTTTTCGATGTATACACTTTTACATGAACCGGTTATCTTTTCGTTTTTTCCCAACTTCGTCACATAAACAAGGGTGAGGTAAAGTAAAGTTAAAAGTATGGACAGTTACATTTTCATCGTGCTAGTTAACTAAAGTATTCCACAACGTGAATGTAAAAACCTAATATTATCAAGTGAGTGCGTTGTCCAAAATTGGGAGTCAAATCTATAAATTTACACATTTTTGTATTTTATTCTGACCATAGTTGTGATTAGAGTAATTATTAACTATGGAATTCATTTTGTAGGTGACAAAATAGAAGTGCATTTGTGAGACTAGACTAGAAGAAACCACCTCTTTGCTAGTAACTATAGCTGATCATGGCACAGTTTTATTCAAAACTAACGAATGTTTCAGAATATCAAAAGACGTAATTTAACAGTTTGGATATTAAAATATCAGTAAAATCTTCAAAACAACAAGTTTTAAAGTTATTTTAAAGTTTCAAAAATACAAAATACATGTAGACCTACTAATGACAATAAAACATCTAACTTAGACTTGAAAATAATGGGACGTAGATCCTTGGTACTTATTAAGCTTTCATATGAGTCTTCTGTTTATAGTTGTCGGTGTAATATTTCAAGAAAATTTATCCGGAGAATTGATGGAAGACTCGGAATTTACACTTGTTTCTAATTTTTAACTATTCACATAAAACATTGCGAAAGAAACTTATTTGAAAAGAAGGTTAATTATTTTGTGTATCATGTTTTATTTCTTATAGATGCCCAAGATGAACATTCCAAAACAACACTTGAAATGTACGATATCTCGAAACGTGTGCGGAAATGTGGAAAGCCTGGTTGGACCTGTATTGCAAGTTATTGCTTATATATTATATCGTTGAGTGAGTAATATAGGGTAGAGCCGCAACGCAATCGGCAGTTTGTCTACCGCCTTATGCTGCCCAACATACTTTAGTCGGGCAGTAAAAGTTTGCCAAGCGACGCGATGGAGTTTTCGGCTGTCTTCGTATATCTTCGATGAAGTAGCCGACCAATCAGGCTCCGTCATCGCGTCGCTTGGCCAACTTCTACTACCCGACTTAAGTATTTTGGGCAGTAAAAGACGGTAGACAAACTGCCGATGGCGTGGGGCCTCTACCCTATATTACTCAATCAACGATTATATGTTTCTATTAATCGATTATTATTGATAGTCGTTCACGAAAGTAAAATGTATAATGTAATAATCAAGAGAATACCACAGCGGAAAACAAGAGACATTAGTTGGCCCTTTGCACTTAGAACACTATACCGTGAACCACTCTTGTGCACCGTGTACGTAATCTACGATGTCTATATCATTTTCTATTTCATTGCACAATTAATCCAATTTAATTAAATTTTAAAAAACTCATTTTTCCGTATGTATTGAATTGTGGTGAAACTTATTAATATTGGAATGACTCTAGGCGAAATGGTTGTGTGGACAATAAACAGATGTGTAAATGTTCTTGACAGGTCTGCAGATATCTCGCTAATCCCGATAGTCCTCCCGTATTTTCCAATCATTGTAAACAGGGCAAGAAATTAAAAGTTTTCTCAACACCGTCTTCTAGATGTTTGTAAGCAGCTTTCAAACAAACGTGACGCCCAAGTTATTCGCCTCTCATAGAAACTACTGAACGCGTCACCGCTATACGGCTACTATACTGGCTATACTGGCGGCTATACTGGCTATACTGGCTGCTAAACTGGCTATACTGGCTACTATACTGGCTGCTGTACTGGCTATACTGGCTGCTATACTTGCTATACTTGCTATACTGGCGGATATACTGGCTATACTGGCTGCTATACTGGCTATACTGCTAATACGGCTACTATACTGGCTACTATAATGGCTCTGCTTTTCGCTCAGATACTCATTCCCAGCTTCCGAATTAATTGGCGTTTGGACGATAGAAGAAAAACTAACCTTAATATCGAGCGAAAACAATATCCGATTTGCCGTTGATGGGAAATAAATGCGTCAGACTACGAACGAGGTTGGGAAATTGTGAGTTTTATCAGTTCGTTTCGTTATTTTATCGAAGTTGATTGTTTGCCACTTTAAACACACTGAGATAGCGTGGGAAGTAAGACCCAAGGAAAGACAGCTTGGCTGAAACATCAAGCTTCATAGACGATATCTTGTGGATAAATTGACGAAGGGAAGCAATACCCTACCGATAGAGGTGGCTCAGCGGTGAGACGCGAGACTAATTCGGGAGGTTGCTGGTTCGATTCCGGCCACCGGCAGTCCTGACTGAAGGTTTTTTCCGAGGTTTTCCTCAGTCGTAAAGGCGAATGCTGGGACTGAGTCATACTAGCAGCCCTCGGGCATTCTTTCCCAACTATCCAAACAATCTAATAACCCAAGTAGTCCCCTGAATAGGGGCACATCAGGTAAAGTTGGTGTGCACCCTATAACAGGGATTCCTACGAAACATTATTATTATCATCTGTGTAATGCCCTTGACGAGCACCTTTAGTCGTATGAAGCTCCTGACAATAGGATAGAACTAAGGGACCGCTGGGTCCAATCATTAGCGTAGGAGCTTGCACACCCACACTGTCTCATTAGCGTAGCAGCTTGCACACCCACACTGTCTCGTTAGCGTAGCAGCTTGCACACCCACACTGTCTCGTTAGCGTAGCAGCTTGCACACCCACACTGTCTCATTAGCGTAGCAGCTTGCACACCCACACTGTCTCGTTAGCGTAGGAGCTTGCACACCCACACTGTCTCATTAGCGTAGCAGCTTGCACACCCACACTGTCTCATTAGCGAAGCTGCTTGCACACCCACACTGTCTCGTTAGCGTAGCAGCTTGCACACCCACACTGTCTCGTTAGCGTAGCAGCTTGCACACCCACACTGTCTCGTTAGCGTAGCAGCTTGCACACCCACACTGTCTCATTAGCGTAGCAGCTTGCACACCCACACTGTCTCTTTAGCGTAGCAGCTTGCACACCCACACTGTCTTATTAGCGTAGCAGCTTGCACACCCACACTGTCTCGTTAGCGTAGCAGCTTGCACACCCATACTGTCTCATTAGCGTAGCAGCTTGCACACCCACACTGTCTCGTTAGCGTAGCAGCTTGCACACCCACACTGTCTCGTTAGCGTAGCAGCTTGCACACCCACACTGTCTCATTAGCGTAGCAGCTTGCACACCCACACTGTCTCGTTAGCGTAGCAGCTTGCACACCCACACTGTCTCATTAGCGTAGCAGCTTGCACACCCACACTGTCTCGTTAGCGTAGCAGCTTGCACACCCACACTGTCTCGTTAGCGTAGCAGCTTGCACACCCACACTGTCTCGTTAGCGTAGCAGCTTGCACACCCACACTGTCTCGTTAGCGTAGCAGCTTGCACACCCACACTGTCTCGTTAGCGTAGCAGCTTGCACACCCACACTGTCTCGTTAGCGTAGCAGCTTGCACACCCACACTGTCTCGTTAGCGTAGCAGCTTGCACACCCACACTGTCTCATTAGCGTAGCAGCTTGCACACCCACACTGTCTCGTTAGCGTAGCAGCTTGCACACCCACACTGTCTCGTTAGCGTAGCAGCTTGCACACCCACACTGTCTCGTTAGCGTAGCAGCTTGCACACCCACACTGTCTCGTTAGCGTAGCAGCTTGCACACCCACACTGTCTCAAGCTGGCGACACTCAAGATATGTAAAGTGAAGCTGTGGATCTCAAGCTAGCTCTCACACCATCGCTGAGTGTTTCCAATCTTCAGTCACGTTATTGTGGAATACGCAGCTGGTTGACTTGTCACACATATAGGAGTTCGGAGAGCCTCCAAGAGATATATTATAATATAGTGTTAAGCTTCCACGTAATTCATTGCAGACTGAAGTATTGTGACTCCTTCAGTCGCTGACCAAGGGACGTATCCAGGGTTGAACATCGCAATCATTGCCCCAGACACCGGAGACGTTTTTGTTTTCGTTTATGACGCTTTAACGCCTGTGAACACGTTTCAGAATGGGACAATGTGAAAAGAGGAATCCCTTGACCCCCTCCACGCATTAGTCTTTTTAAATACACTCCTACAACTTTTCTCATTCCTAATCAAAATGGTAGTTTCCTACTCCCTCCTCCTTTTCCTATCCTTCATTCTCTCCCTGTATTTTTACTTTTTTATGTTTTAGGGCATGGGGGGCCTTCAACCCCATAAGCCCCCCCCCCCCCCCCACCCCCTTGGTCACCAACTCAGTGAATCTGTGAAGCTGGACGCTGTGACTTGCTCCATGCAATAATTAACATACATTTCTTCACATTAAAGTTTACTGTTAAAAATAAGAATTTCATTTTTACTGAGTTTCTGCTATTCACTACTTCACTAATTCACTAGTTTTTTTTTATTTATATATTTTTTTTCCATTAATTCACTAATACGTCACTTATTACAGAATAAGGATATGATCAGGATTTACTATAACTACACTTTCACATTTTATTACCCACATTTGTTAGTTTTCATACCAAAATAGGTAACAGCTCGCACCGGTAATAGGTAACAGCTCGCACCGGTAATAGGTAACAGCTCGCACCGGTAATAGGTAACAGCTCGCACCGGTAATAGGTAACAGCTCGCACCGGTAATAGGTAACAGCTCGCACCGGTAATAGGTAACAGCTCGCACCGGTAATAGGTAACAGCTCGCACCGGTAATAGGTAACAGCTCGCACCGGTAATAGGTAACAGCTCGCACTGGTAATAGGTAACAGCACGCACCGGTAATAGGTAACAGCTCGCACCGGTAATAGGTAACAGCTCGCACCGGTAATAGGTAACAGCTCGCACCGGTAATAGGTAACAGCTCGCACCGGTAATAGGTAACAGCTCGCACCGGTAATAGGTAACAGCTCGCACCGGTAAAAGTTAACAGCTCGCACCGGTAATAGGTAACAGCTCGCACTGGTAATAGGTAACAGCTCGCACCGGTAATAGGTAACAGCTCGCACCGGTAATAGGTAACAGCTCGCGCCGGTAATAGGTAACAGCTCGCACCGGTAATAGGTAACAGCTCGCACCGGTAATAGGTAACAGCTCGCACCGGTAATAGGTAACAGCTCGCACCGGTAATAGGTAACAGCTCGCACCGGTAATAGGTAACAGCTCGCACTGGTAATAGGTAACAGCTCGCACCGGTAATAGGTAACAGCTCGCACCGGTAATAGGCAACAGCTCGCACCGGTAATAGGTAACAGCTCGCACCGGTAATAGGTAACAGCTCGCACCGGTAATAGGTAACAGCTCGCACCGGTAATAGGTAACAGCTCTCACCGGTAATAGGTAACAGCTCGCACCGGTTATAGGTAACAGCTCGCACCGGTAATAGGTAACAGATCGCACCGGTAATAGGTAACAGCTCGCACCGGTAATAGGTAACAGCTCGCACCGGTAATAGGTAACAGCTCGCACTGGTAATAGGTAACAGCTCGCACCGGTAATAGGTAACAGCTCGCACCGGTAATAGGTAACAGCTCGCACCGGTAATAGGTAACAGCTCGCACCGGTAATAGGTAACAGCTCGCACCGGTAATAGGCAACAGCTCGCACCGGTAATAGGTAACAGCTCGCACCGGTAATAGGTAACAGCTCGCACCGGTAATAGGTAACAGCTCGCACCGGTAATAGGTAACAGCTCGCACCGGTAATAGGCAACAGCTCGCACCGGTAATAGGTAACAGCTCGCACCGGTAATAGGCAACAGCTCGCACCGGTAATAGGTAACAGCTCGCACCGGTAATAGGCAACAGCTCGCACCGGTAATAGGTAACAGCTCGCACCGGTAATAGGTAACAGCTCGCACCGGTAATAGGTAACAGCTCGCACCGGTAATAGGTAACAGCTCGCACCGGTAATCTTGACTGAAGTTTTTTCAGTCACAAGGTGAACGCAAAGATTGAGTCCTACTAACAGCCCTAAAATATTACTTCCCATGCACCTGTCGAATTACCTTTATATACCTAGTTGGTCACCTGCACATCGGTTTATGCCGGTCAGCAGCCCGAAGCAGAGATACCCACACAAAATTATTGTCTCATGTCCGTTATGTTTTGTAAAATCTTATACGTTCTAAACACTTTGCATTCGGCCTCGATACCGAATAGGGTGTATTTACGTATTGCGCATGGTGGCCACATTGGAGGCCACAATGTCATGTGATTGGTAGTTCATTGGTACAATGTTTCAGCTGGCGTTTGATGCAAATTCAACTGTTCTCTAACTTTGGTTTGCTATTATCATTTAAAGTCAACATAAACAAACTCTTTTGTCTCGATTACTCTTTTAATCGTTTACAAAAGCATACAATAATCATTTTCGTACACTTTATCTGGGGATATACGCGTTCAAACTTGTCATATTTCCCCGTTAACAATATTATTCGTTTTCTATTTACAGCTAAATGAAACTTGAAATAGTACTATAGGTGGCCTCCAATATGGCCGCTGTGACGTCACGTGAATACTCCCTATAGTCGGAACATATTGTTGGACGGTGGATGGCAAGAGCTTCATTATTGAACACCATCATTATAAAACACCATTCATCGACACCCTTTAGAAGTTTGCCGAAACTGCGTTGGCGTGGACCACATTCATAACGAGAATTAAAGTCTGTCTAGGGAGATGAGTGTTCAGAGAAAATTATTTGTATAGGTATTTTTAATATAAAGTAAATTCGAAGTGGTTCATTATTAAAAATAATAATGGAGAATAAACACACACGCACAGCGAGTCCCTATTTGTCACGTTATGACTTATGAGTGTTCCTCTAATATTTATTAACTATAAACATTCATATAAGTAATCGCTCTGTGCAAAGGATAAGATATAAAAATTAATGTTTTTGTAGGAATACCCGTTATAGGGTGCACACCAGCTTTACTTGATGTGCCCCTCTTCAGGTTACTATACGTATATTAGGGTGTTTGGATAGTTGGGAAGGAATGTCCAAGGGCTGATAGTATGACTCAAGCCCAGCATTAGTCTTTACGACTGAGGAAAACCTCAGAAAAAAAACCTTCAGTCGGGACTGCCGGTGGCCGGAATAGAACCGGCGACCTCCCGAATTAGAGTCTCGCGTCTTACCGCTTAGCCACATCTATCGGTGATATGATATATGGAGAGCGCCTATTGGCCTTCTCAGTTTCTATCTAACCAATCGCCTGACGGCAGCAACCGACTCAGTTAGTAATTGTTAATAGTGCAGTAATGACAACGGTTGATTGCTGCTTGCAATCTGTGTTATCGGGTCCAAAGTGGGTTAGCAATTTGTTTCAATCTCATCGCTTGGTTTGGGCTAGTGCTTGTCCCTACTGCAGGGGCGTAACCAGGGTTTTGATTTGGGGGGGGGGGGGGGAGGGTTTTGTATGGCCACTATCTATGACTACGTATATCACAGAGCTCAAAAACGGTTTATCAAACCGGTTTTGCCCAAAAACGTTTTTCAAATGTTGATATACATATCGGTTTTCCCGAAAAACACCTTAGTTCCAAATCAGTTTGGAAAGTGATTTGGATAAGTCAAATCGCAAGATTTGTGGTTGATATACACGTCAAACCGTTTCAAGGAACATTTGCACGCGATATATCGATACCAGGTTCGAGTTTAACTATCGACCTAAATTCGACCGCAGACTCGACAACAAACACAATCGTTACTTCCTCTTTTCGACGACTTCCGCGCGTGTATTTTCAAGTTGGACTGTCGTTTCATCATGTTATAATTTATTTCAATTATATATATAAATTCTTATAATATGGCCGAACGAATTTTGTGGACCGAGTCAGAAGTGGAGCTGCTTATAACATTAATAAGAGACAACAACAGCCTAACAGCTCTGGATGGGAAAAGGTAACTTTTAAATCTTACTTTGAAAGTAGGCCTAGGTTGAACAACATCTAGGCCTAGGCCTAGGCCTAGGCTTATATCTAGGGATAGGCTTTCAATAATATACAAGACTAGGCGTAATATTCATAAGCCTAACATCTAGGGCTAGGCTTAATATGTAGGGGTTAGGCTTAATATATAGGGCTAGGACTAGGCTAGGCCTAGGCCTAGGACTTACCTCTAGGGTAGGCCTATTTACGGAGTGTGCTGTTACACTTTTTGAACTCATCTTTTTACAATAAATACACCGCAAACCCACTGTTTTTTATGTTCTAGCATTAAGTAAATGTTTATGAACAGTTTCAACTATTTTTAGTCGTCAAAATAATTTGGAAAGTTTACTAATTTGGCCGTCAAAGTTCCTCCAAATTTCCATTTCGGCGCTATAAGAGACATGTTAAATGGACTGGGATTTTTTGCAACTTCAAAATAATGGATTCAATTCATAGTATTGATATAATTTGAAGAAGGTTTCATTCATTTTTAGTTTTATATGTAATGACACCTACAAATGTAAAGCTCAAACTTCAAAGTGTAACACACACTCCATAAATACCGTATCTAGGGCTAGGCTTAGTATTTAGGGCTAGATCTAGTTTCTAGGGCTAAGCCTGCTACCTAGGGCCTAGGTCTATTATTTGGGGCTAGACCATCTAGGGTTAGGCCTACTATCTAGGGCTGGGTCTAGTATATAAGGCTAGGCATAGCCTATTTTATATTTATTTTATATTTTTCTTATTTGAAGTATAATATTCGTTCCATATTTAATTTATAAACAATTTGTTTAAATTTAGGTATAGAAATAGCGACATAATACAACACTCTGGTGCCTCGTTTCCATGAATATGGCTTCTCCAGAACTGCAGACCAGTTAAGGACGAAATGGAAGGCACTCCAGGTGGCCTACCGAAAGGCAAAGGCCATCAATAATAAATCAGGGTCTGGGACTGCCAAGTGCCCCTATTACCAGGAGCTGAATGAGATTTTAGGCCACAGACCAAATGCTACCCTCATCAGCCAAGGCTTCGAGGCAGCAGTACCATTCAATGAAGGTGGGTGAATTGCACATCAGTGAGAGCTATAGGTCTACTTTATTCATACCACTATCATTTGATTAAAAAGTTGTGCTTGGAAGGAAATTTATGGATTAACATTTAATTAATTAATTAGTTAATGAATTAATTAATCTTCTTCTTTTCCTATGCCTGTATTTTTGGCTTACTGGGCCATTATGCATTTTCTGGTTTTCCAGTAGAGACAAGCTTCCTTTTCCTCATAGCTCATGCCAGGTGGAAGGGCATCTACTTCGTCTTTAAGACTTGGAGATCTCATCAATAAAAACTACTATTTGTGGCATTGCACAGTAAGTTAGCAGTAGGGGATCGACTAGTACTAAAATTACATTGAGTTATGTAAATGAAACTTCACACTGGTATTAATTAAATCAATCCATCAATCAGTTTTGCCTATATTATTCCTTGATTAAATACACATCACAAACACATACACACATTGCACATTTAAATTTCTAATATGGTAGCACTGTAGTAGAAAATCTATTTTAGTTTCGGTTTCCTCTTGCTTAGCAGTCTTCTGCTACTTGAAATTACTGATTTTAGGTACTCAAGTCTCCACACTATCACCATGGGGGTATGTTACTGTCACAAAATGTAATCTATGAGCCTTGATAAAGATTTATGACTTGTATGTTAGATTTCATAATTTTGCTACTTTTTTTTTTTTTTACATACATAATAATATAATTTTACAAATAGCAAATAGTTAACAATTCAGTCTTTGATGGGACAAACTGTTGGTTTGTTGTTCAGTCTTCCATGTCCAGCCGTTAGCCTAATCCATTCATAAAAGAGACATTCTTAAATTCTAGCTTCTAAATTGTAAGTTAAGTGGCTAGAAATGTGTTAATGTAATCACAGATTACACAAAGTGTAATCGTTGATCTATGATGCATGATCTATCTGGTGTTAGATCATCTATCTGGTGTTAGATCATGCAATACGTGAATTATTATTTAAGTTGGTAATTGACTTAAATATTAGTGCGATATTTGACACTAAATTTTCACAGAAGTATCTACTATATGTTTTTGGAAAAAGCCATACTTAATAAAAGTTCAGATGTAATAGAGCTGTGGTAGATAGATATGTTTGCTGACGTAGGGCCAGACGTGCACACTTAAAAATTTTAGGACCTACGAAGAATGTCTATATTTTTGTTGGTTCAGTGTTCGTTAATGGGACTTGAAGCAAGGGGGACATTAATTTGAATAATTATGATTACTGGATTAGTATGTACCAATGGAAGGGATGATTTATTCTTGAAAATTAATTATAATAGGGTCTTAATATGATCATACCACTGCCAATACAAGTTTGATTTGAACTTTGTGGCAAGGAGGATGGGTTGTTTTAGCATTACAGTATTTTAGTTTCAGAATATATTTTTGTGCTCTAAGTCACGGAGGCCACCCAATCCAATTAATCCATAAAGAAGTGAAGATCTGCAACTAGGGCAATACAAATGTTTTTATTAAGACTGGGTTAAAAATGGCATTTGTCTATAGAATAGGTGCAATAAAATAATGTATGTTGCAGATTCATTCCAGTTTCCTGATGGAGTTGAGGAAATGACCATCTAAGTGACTCCCTATGCGGGGACAGGTGATGCCTTCCTCCCCAAGGCCTTCAACATCTACCTCCACCGCCAATGAGACAGCCACCATCCAGTCAGATTGTCCCGCTGTGACACAAGGCCCTACCACCACCCGAGGGCGAAAGCGTACCGCAAGCTATGCCAGGAACCTGACCAAAATTTCGGACCACCTTGCTCGGACTCAAGAACTTGTGGCAAAAACATCGGCAGATTATATCCAAGCAATGAGGGATGAATTTTCGAAACAAAGGAAATTTGAAAAGAAACAGGCTAAAGAAGCACATCTCAACCAAGCAAAGGTTATGCAAACTATGATGAACCAGATGTTCGCATCAATGGGCATGATAGGTCAGTTACCCATGCCCCAATTGCCTAATGCCAACGTGGCAGAAAGTAGCTCTGACGATGACGATTTATAGATTGTTCTAAATTCTCTTGGTAATATTATGTAAAGGCAGGTCTTCAAAAAACATGATGCGTAATGGATGGATGGATTTTAGGTGGCTTGTTGGTCCAGTGGTTAGCATCCCTGCTTCCAATGCAGAAGGTCTCGGGTTCAAATTTAGCTTCAGACAAAAGTTTTTTAACTTATAATATGGATTCAATTCCATCATTTCTTGGCTCAGGAATAAGTAAACGGTGAATTTGGAGCCATCCTAGCAACGAAGCCCTCAATGAATTCAAAGTTGTTCTGAATCAGCCTTGTTGGTTCTGACATTTGTCCGCAGGTGTTCGCACGTCCAATCACTGATTCATATGTTTTGTATTTGAAATATCGATCTTTGATTGGTTATCGCTCACTCGTCGATGGTGTTCGGAACCTAGAGGGTTGGTTTAGTCGCTTTAAATTAAAGAGCCCCCACTAAAAATCAGTCTTGTTACTGAGTGGGTAGACTAGACTCTATAAATACAAATGTATTTATTTATTTTTGAGGCATGCCCTAACAGGTATGTCAATGTTGGAAGACGTACTGGCGTCCACACAAAAGTGCTTGCTTAAATACCACCTCTTCCCGGTGAGAAAGACGGGAAGTGGGAGGGCAAATCTTATGGTTCAATGTGAGCATCACACTTGTTATGTTGTACTTAGTTCCAAGCAGTTGTCGCATATCTAAAGGGAGCTGTTTGTTGTTTGAACCCACCCTTAACATCTGGAACGGGGACGGGATCGAAATCAACATAGCGATGCTGACAGGCTGCCTTTGCAGTATGTAAACCCTCGGTTTTCATGGCAAATTTCTAGAAAGTTACTTTTGAACTGAAAATCGGAAGTAAAAAGTTAATCAAAACTACAAAAGTCAAAACTTTTAACGGGTTCCAGTATTATCTCCAATGAAATGTAATACGATACTTAGACACACTACAAAAAACTTCAAAGATGTTATATTATTATATTTCTATGTGTACCGGCCCACTCATGTCTTATGTTTTATGCATTACGTTTTTGTGTAGACCTGCCTTAATGTACAGAAAAGGAGAAATGTTAGGCCAACTTGGTCCATTGATTGGTGATGATCCGGATTCTTATAATTATTTGAAAACTGCTAGTTATTGGATTCACACAGATTTCTAGTATTTAAATGTAACAACTAACACTTTTTTTTATTTTAGCCTAATTCTTGAAAATAGTCTTATACCCAAATAATGATAGTTGTACTTTAATTATTTTTGTTTCATAAAGCAGATTGACTACAACAGTAGCAAAATATATAATACAGTTAATACTATTTATGCTATTTTAAAAATTATCCAGGTTAACAGGTTATCTTGTTTCTCACACGGCCCCTCAAATTGTCACAAACAGGTTCGTTGATGCATACAAGTTATTCATCTATTAGTTGTGATTTGTGAATGATTTTACTATTTTTATTGTTGTGTAAATTGTTGTTTTTTAAAATTAAGACAGAAACGGGTAGTAACGTAATGTCAGTACCGGTAACGCGTTACTGTAACGAAATTACTTTTTTCATTAACGTGCCAGTATCTGATTACACAATTCTCAATGTAACGGAAATATATTACTACTTTTTAAAGTAGTTTGGATTAAGTAACGTAATACCGTCAGCCTGTTATCCGCATTAGATCAGAAAATGAAACCATTCTTTATTGGATAGAATGTCTGATTTGCTGAAGACTTACAGAAGAGAGGAGAGAACTGGGAGCAATTAGAGGAAGTACAATTGTGGGAAGATAGGAAGAGGTGGAAAAATTTGGTTGTGAAACCCAAGCTGACCCTGCCAGAAGCAGGAAACGGCGATGGATAATGATGATGATGAATGTCTAAAAAAGCCATCTGCATAAGAGGAAAAAAAGGATAGTGTAGCCTACTCAATTTTTAAAACGTCAAAGCAAATATTATATTAAATGAATAAATATCCAAAAATGCACTAACCTTCCATTAACTCACTCAAATGTGGCTTCAAAAAATACTCCCCCAATAATTTTGGAATAATTTCCTCCCCTGTTCCTGTGATGGAGCAAAATAAAAAAAAGAGACAAATTTTAACTTGATAAGTAATTAAGTATTTTCATTACTTTTTTCATAAGTAATGTAATTAAATAACAATTTTATTACATTTTAGCTGAAGTAGTAAGTAATGTAATTTGTAATTTCAATACCTTTAAAAAGTTATTTACCCAGGTCTAGATTTGACCTTGATGAGAAACAAGAACGGAACCCTAGATAATTTGTTTACAAAAGCTATAACCAGTTGGACATTGTTTTTAGTTATTGTAGTTTTCATCTAAGATAGATACCACTGTACTTCATGAGAATATACAAAAAAGCCTTGAATTTGAAGTTATGTGGCCTTAAGTGTGTGATTGTGAACCAATTTTCCATAGCAACAAATCCTGTACATACCTTGTCAGTTGTCTGTGCATATGGCCCTCATCTTTCTTATTCTTAAAAGTAAATGTTTAACACCAAATAATTATGTATGTCCATCAATATTAATTAAATGAATTGACATAACGTATGAAAATAAATATTTCTTGGTTATATATGAGACGTTTTTACACCCTGCATCAATTTAATCTGCATGGGGGCAAGTGTAGACCAACCATATGTAGTAGTTAAGACAATCCAATTTTTTGGGGGGCTATGCGACGACGCTTCCGATCTGCTACAAGTGACCGACAAGTCCAAGATCAAGTGCCCCCTGGTCCAGAACAGAAGTCTGGTACCAAAAGTCGCCGCACCACGCCACGCTATCCAATATGGCTCCACCTGCTGCTTGTTCAGCACAAAACAGCCCTTTTCAGGGCCCACCTACTGTGATATACTGGAACGCAGGAGGCGTTACCACAACTAAACGTGCCGAGTTCTATAATATTGTCCATAGACACAATGCTGATGTTTTTTGCATTTCTGAGGCTGGCAAGATTGCGGAAAAAATGTGAAGAACATGACGGACCTCAAAACTCCAAACTACACCATCCATATAACCGAGGAACTGTCGACCAAAAAAAAATTCAAATTTGAAGTTGCCGCCCACGGTTGGGCCTGCGGTGGGCCGCAAGATGGGTGGTGGGCATAATAACATGAATGTGGGCATGATAACGACGTCACCCAGGCAGGATAGAAGGACCCACACAATATGACGTGTACACTGGAGTGTAGTGTGCGATGCAACACGGTCGACACTCGCTGCATTCAGACTGTCATTTCGGGTCAGTGCTCGTGTTTGCAGTCGGGGCGTCGAGTGATGACGTCCCGGGTGCATCCCTGTTCCGAAACTAGCTGAACATGCCATTTCCGTGCTGAGGCCATTCCGTAACTTGCTGGAAATCATAGGCTGAGCGTTCCTTACTGATTCAATCTGAAGGTAGAGTGGCAGCCAGGTGGCGGCACAAATGATTCCGTACGACACCCATGTCGTAATAATCTCGATCTCGAGCTCTCTCTGGCAGTGGCTGAGGAAACATTAGTTCTGCCTCTTGGACTAACTCCAGCCATTGTTCTACAAAAGGCTCTTTACCGTTTTCTACATAGTTGTGTAGAGCGCAACACGCAGCCACCACTTGTGGCACAAACCTGTAGTCGACATCGATTCTTTTTAAGAGGCAACACCAGCGAGCTTTCAAGCGCCCAAATGCAATTTCTACGTTAATTCTAAATGAGCTCAGGTATACATTGAATGATTCTTGCTCAGGTGTAAGTCGGCCAGTGTAACCTTTCATAAGCCAAGGAAGCAGAGGATACGCCGCATCTCCCAAGATCATCATGGGGACATTAACTCCGTCTATGATGCGTGGCGCTTTCGGCCACATGGTGTCTGCATGCACGTATATGTTAGATTCATCTAACACACGTGCATCGTGTGCTGATCCTGGCAATATACAGCTGATGTCTCGGAAGCGATACCGGTTATCAACTACACCTTGAAGAACCACCGATGGCCATCCCTTCCGGTTGATGAAGTCACGGTATCCTTCTGTTGGTGGTAGAATGGGAATGTGACTTCCATCAATTGACAAGAATGCCTGAGGAAATTTGGAGCTCTGTTCTACAAGATATGCTATCTCTCGAGCCTCCACTTCATTGGGCATTGACAATACATTCGGTAAAAGAATGGTGTTAATTGCTTTGACTACAGCATAAACTGTTTTTTGAACAGTGCTTTTAGCAACACCAAACTGATTAGATACAAGTCTGTACTCGCCACATGATGCCAACTTGTATAAGGTAATGGCCACCTTCTTCCTAGTTTCTAAGGGCAATTGTAATGAAACAGGGGAGGCAGACAGTGCAGGTTCCAGATCCACACAAAGTCTTTCGAAGGAATCACGTCTCATACGAAAGTAAGCAATCCACTCGTCGTCATTAAAATGGAGCTGAACGACACGGTCCCACCAGTCGGAACTTCGGACTCTGTTCCTGCCTCGTTCCCGTATTGGTCGTGCAATTAACGGTAACAGTGCGGGTGTCAGAGTTGCCCATATGTTGTTCATGTCATTGCGATACTGAGCTGCGAGGTGAACGATGCGTGCTCTGAACACTCTGCGACGACGCAATACTGCTGCCCTACGATCACCTTCAGCCAAAATCAGAGCGGCATGCATGACGGCAGCACAGTTACGTACAAATATATCGTTACGCTCCATTTTCAGAATGTTATTTGTTGTTAGGTCTACGTTTGAGGAGGTTGGATCGAGGTTAGGAACAGTAGGAGCTGAAAAAAATAACTCAGTTGTAAAGGCTTACTAACTACAATATAATAATTGCCTATTGTTAATATATGTAGATCTAGGACTAGGCCTGCATATTTCTTGCTTACCTAGGAGGACTAGCCAAATTGACCAAGTAGTAAACGTGATCGATCAAGATCAAAATAACCCCATGTGAGGTCGGCCTAAGCCTATTGGTGGTTGTTCGAGGAGGTTGGATCGAGGTTAGGAATGAGTAGGAGCTGAAAAAATAACCCAGTTGTAAAGGCTTACTAACTAGGGCCTACAATCTAATAATCTCCTATTGTTTATATATGTAGATCTAGGACTAGGCCTGCATATTTCTTGCTTACCTAGGAGGACTAGCCAAATTGACCAAGTAGTGAACGTGATCGATCAAGATCAAAATAACCCCAGAATAGAAAGTGAGGTAGGCCTAAGCCTACCTCCTACCCTAAGGTGGTTGTTCGAGGAGGTTGGATCGAGGTTAGGAACGAGTAGGAGCTGAAAAAAGAACACATTTGTATAGGCCTACTAAAGACAATCTGATAATTGCCTTTGTATACAAATGTAGATCTAGAACTACATGTTTCATGCTTACCTAGACTAGCCTAGCCTAGGCTAGTTGACCAAGTAGGCCTAGTAAACGTAGCCACTCCACTGGCCTTGCATACGTAGCCGCTACAGTATTTCGTCCACAGATGAATAATAATTACCGTAAATAATATTATTTGTAGTTGCGATTGAGGTTAGGAACAAGTAGGATCTAGCTGCTACAGTATTTCGTCCACAGATGAATAATAATTACCGTAAATAATATTATTTGTAGTTGCGATTGAGGTTAGGAACAAGTAGGATGGCTGAAAAATGACACATATGTAGATTATAATAAATATAATCTTATGAAATAATATATAGCGTACAATACAATCCAAGTTCACGTTTCACGAAATGATACCTCAACAAAACAAAACAACAAACACGCGTTGTCTCCCAGCTGTTGTCAAATCAGCTGTCAATCAACCATATAAAAAAGGCGGTGTCGTTCGAGAGACCACTCGAAAGGCGGTGAAAATTTCCAAAATGGCTGGCGTTTTAGAAATGACAAACTGTTTTATCAATCCGTTTTTGAATCTGTTGATATACAGTGATTTGTTTAAATCGTTTTTGGGCAAAACCGGTTTGCTAAACCGTTTTATATCTCTGTGATATACGTAGTCTATAAAATGTCCATATTTTAAAAGTGAAAAAGCGGTCCGAGTAGCTACTGGTTAGTGGTATGTACCTTGTAGTTATGTAGATTGTAAGGGCTCTGGCCAAGAGCACCAGCCGCAGGAGGCTTAAATGTTTGGGGCTATTTTTATCTTCAAGACAGCATTTACAACGATGTGAGCAAGCAAGGAAGGTTATAATTTTGGAGTGAATGATCAAATTCAAAGTAATAGTAGTTGTTTAGTGAATCTCACTTACTAACCAGCGTGAAATCGAAATGTTTACAAAAACAGGACAAAACAGCGTCCCCGTGAACAGTTGGGTGAACACCGGGACATATCCCTAAAATAAAAAAACGGGACAAATGGCCGCCATAACTATTTAAACATGTGTAATTTAGAACTATTAGCTGCAGGTTTAGAAAAGTTCATACGTGAGTCGGGGGGGGGGGGGGGGGAGTATTGAACACCCTGACCCCCCTCTCGCTACGCCCCTGCCCCAATGAGCACTGAGCTTATATTTTGCATGAGTACACATTCATTGTAAGAACAGCTGTAATGTCAGTATAACTTATCAGTTATTTGCAGTCGTATACTTACCTCGTAGCATGCAGCATACAATAGAGCACGTAGGACAGCTTTGTACGACAGCTTTGTAGGACAGCTTTGTAACTGTCGCTGTGGAGTGAAGAATCATTTCATTGTGAAACTCTATTATGAAGGGAACTTAATAATGGAGTAAAAACGTAGAGAACAAACAGAGCAGAGAGAGAGAGAGCGATAAAACATAAAACAGAGGCGGTTTTAGTTATTTTTTAGTTTTGCTGTAAAATATGACGTAAAATAACGAATGTGAAAACAAAACTCTAATTAGGTTGTAAGCTTTAAGCTGTAAGCGAGAAGCTCTTTAAGCTAAGCTCAAAAATATGATAGGAATGGCTCAGTGCTAGCGTATTCTGATTCCGTGGATTTTAACTTGCCAATTATTATGCGATTACTGATTTTGTGACTTTGTCATTTGTAAAATTAATAATTACGCCTCAATATATAATACAGAGCATGCAAGGTCATGCTACCAATATTGTTGCACCAACATTGAGAAAAATGACAGTTTATTATTTTTTCAATTTAGCCACCAAACTTGCACGTGAGTAGAGTGGAATATGTACTCAGTAGGGGTGCGAGATACGTCACAGTGGTTTCTGTTGCAAAACTGTTGAAAATATAAAATAAACTACATGAGAATACATTTTACGGTGAAATTCGGTTGCGAATTGAACAGATGAATACAAAAAAGTAAAAAAGTAATTAAAAATCTTCAACGACTGAAAGATTATTTTAAGATTAGTAGACAGAACTAAAAAGTAAAAATCAGAAATAATTATTTCCATAAAACAAATTATAATCGTTATGATAATTTAATGAAATCAAAAAATGTATTATTTCCAAATGCACCAATTGGTGGTTGATATGAAGCAGTAAATATAATGTTAGTAAGGGCTCGTCCAGCTAGCGGTCCTTGACGCTTTTCTCTTCTCTCTTTTAGAAACAAGAGCAGATACGCATACAAATGAGCTATTCATGTGCGAAACCGCGCCAAAGCCTCTGATGACTATGACGGGGCTTTGCCTTTTCAGATAATCAAAGGAGTTAGTATTGACTTTACCTAAACGTATCACAATAATATGACGGAGTTGATCGTGAGGTGAGTGGGAACATAAAGTACACGCTAAAGTTCGACACATTATTAGTTTAGCCCTCGTATTTGGATGCTGGTGCGAGATGCTTCAGCCCCGAACTTGTTGTCTCGGTTCCCGCTAATAGAAATCCTGACTGACATTATTAAGATTTAATTTTGAAATTAAATTAATAAGTTTTCAAATCTAATGAAAAGCCTCATATATCACTGGTCTCATCGTAGAAGCATATGAGCCACTTTTTTGAAAATTTTGTTATTTGGGCATGTGAACCATCGTAAGATTCTTCACGTTGTGTCAGAGAGGCGTTGTGTAATTCTATTATTTTCGTAGTTATTTAAGTTATTTCATATTTTTGTTGGGCGTATGAACCAAAATGGTTCATACGCCTTTAACATAATGGCGTTTGCGTGATTAAAAGATTACGATTTATTGCCTTGGCCACAAAAAAGTTCCCGATACTATAATAATGAGGCTGCAACTAAAACAATGTTACGAGCGTATATTTTATTTACAGAAAATGGTTCATCCGCCATTCATTTTCATTCCAAAGAACTGGCAATATGGACGTAAGAGCCATAAGTACAAATATTTGTATTCTTTATAAAAGTATTAACACCATAAAAACTAGATCGGCATCTTCATGTGAGTTGATTATAATTAGGTTTGTAAATGTACACCAGAATTTGTAATGTGTTTTTGGTTCCTCCTGAGAAATTCTGATTTTGGCTCATACTGGGGCCGCTATGATATGAGAACAACGATATCTTATTTTGTTGATTTTTTATTGGCATTATCTTGTTACTTTTAAGTTTGAGAATAAAGAATGAGGAGACAAGGTTTTAAAACAAACAGCGAATCTTCGAGAGATATAGCTATGGTGATAGTTTCCCAGAGTAGGCCTACATATTATATATTTTTTATTAATGCAAACATTACATATCATATTTCTTAACAAATACAAAAATAGTTAGTCAATTCGCGATTAAAATTCAATGTGATAAAACTTGTTTTAATTGAATCACATTAAGAAGCGAAGCGATACTGCTTAATAAAGTAATTGTGTAATTTAAATACTTATTATTCTCCCAAAGGCGTCATATCAGGTATCTTTGTTTGCCCCCTACAGCAGACACGCATTACCAACACGAATCAGGAAGAGATTAAAATATAATGCGGCGAAAGAAAATCCTTCACTTTCATACATTCATACAAAAGGCACTTACGCGACTTTGCGTTGTCTGTGCATAATATCTTCCCTTCCAACACCTCAAAAGATTAAAACACAAATAAACACACGAACAATAACCACGGTCAAAAAATAAAACACTCACCAGTGCGTAAATTTTCGACAGCGTCCGCTGTCTTCCTCAGACGCGAAGGAACTAAGCTACCCCCGTGGAAGGGTCACGTGGTCTCCTCGCTGAATCACATGCAATAGCGAGCTGCGTGCGCACCACTGATCTCCATAGAGGGGGGAAGTCGGTGCTCGGTTGACTGATAGCACGCGGGATAAAGTCTATCATTGCAGCCTCCTTAAATTTTCTCTTCATTACGTTAGTCTCTTTCATTAAAACACACACATTTTCCCAATCTACACTTGTTTTACATTCAAAAAGATGGTCTTTGAGCTTGCTGGCAGCATGCGTTCTCCCTTCTATCGTTTTCCTGTGTTCACTTACACGCACTTGAACCGGCCCACCCGTCTCACCTATGTAAATTGCGCCACAATTGCAAGGAATGCCATAAATCGCGTCCTTGCTTATTTAAGCGGGATCAAGTGGTTTAGTCACCGTGAGGAGGCTCCTTAAGGTTGACGAAGATTTGAAAGAAGTCTGAATATTAAACTTGTTAGTGATACGACGGAGTTTTTCCGACACGCCTGGGATATATTCTACAGTTATAGTGGCTGCCGGATTTTCCCTAGTCTTGATGCGGGGCCCACTGTTAAAAGTCGAAAGGATAAAACTTCTTGGGTAGTCATTAGCTAAAAATGCTTGTAAAAGATGCTCGTTCTCGTCCTTGAGCGATGCAGGAGTGGAACACGTAATTGACGCTCTAGCAGACAAACACTTTATTATTCCGCGTTTAACATTAGCAGGGTGGTTTGAGGTGAAGTTCAGATACTGATCTGTGTGTGTTTTCTTCCGGAAAACAGAAGTCACCAGTTTCCCTTGGTCAGATCTTTCAACATTGACGTCTAAGAAGGGCAAAACTCCGTCCTTTTCTACTTCAACCGTGAACTTGATGGAAACAGCCTGTTGATTCAGGTGATCTAAATATGGGGCAATATTATCACTACCGTGTGACCAGACAGCAAATATATCGTCAACATATCGTCGCCAGTGTTCTACATGGAAGAGGGCGGTGGCCAGAGCTGTGTTTTCAAACTCTTCGAGATAGATGTTAGCTAAGATAGGTGACAGGCTGGATCCCATTGCCACGCCCTCTGTTTGCATGTAATAAGCGTCACCAAACCGGAAGTAGCTGGATTTGACGCATACTGTCAACATTTCCATAATGTTTTCAACATGAAGCGCGGTTCTGTTTGCGAGTGTGTTGTCCGCAACCAACCGTTTCTTGACACACGTCAAAGCGTCATTGACGGGGATATTTGGAAACAGATTGATGACGTCAAAGCTCACTAAAACATCTCCAGGTTGCAGCACAATTTGTTGAACAGACTGCAGAAAATCTTGCGAGTTTTGAAGAGTAGTAAGCGATTTGGTGCCGATAGGTTTTAAAATACCCAAAAGAAATTTAGACAAATGGTCCGACGGTGAATTTCTTGAGCTAACAATTGGTCGGAGAGGGGCGTTCGTCTTATGGACCTTGGGCAAACCGTACAAGTGCGGTGGTTTACTATGGTGGGGTGTGAGATGTGTCCGATATGATTGGGTAATGGAATTACTTTGTTTTTTAATCACTTTGTAAATCCGGTTTTCAATTTTCGTGGTGGGGTCCTTGTCAAGTTTGACATACTGTGGCAGGCTGAGTATATCCAATATCTTCTGAGTATAGTCCTCTTTGTCTAAAATTTTTTTTTTTTTTTTTGACCGTGGTTATTGTTCGGTTCGTGTGTTTATTTGTGTTTTAATACTACTCCCGGTCTAATAGTCTTGGTTCTTATTCACCTCAAAAGATGATAGAATTAGTGCAGCTTGAGAGCTTTCTGGTACGCATGAGAAAGCCGTTGGTGCAGACAGTGCAGTAGAAAGCAGTGACATCACACGACAACTGGGCCCTCACTCCAGTACGCTAGTTGCAACCGGTAGAAAATAGCGCCCGGGTTACGGAACAGGGGCGCAACTTACAACCGGCTACAACCGCCTAAAACTGTTCTGGAATGAGGGTCCAGGTGGGCAGGAACCTTTGCACGGAGAAAATCTTATTTTTTTACTTAAGTTAACCATTTGTCTCTAAAGATTTTGTTTAAAATATAACCATGTTGTAGATTCAATAACTAATATTGTCCTTTAAGATAGTATTTGAAAAATTACAATTTTCCATTAAAAATACTTGCAGATTCGTAACAAATGATTGCTCAGCTACATTCTCATTATAATAGCCACTGTTAACTGTCGTAATTGTTACAGAGTTATTGATGCAATCATCGCAGATACGCTAACGCACTAATCTAATGGTCTTGGTCTTGCTACTATAGCTGCACATTTAAGACCAATACAGACATTTACTGTTGAAAATTTGATTTCGATTACTATTACTACTATTACTATTATAACTATTAAGAACTGAAAACAAATTTTAAAAAAATCCCCATTAACGGGCGTACCGGCCGTTTAATATTAGCGTTCCGTCCTATAAAGTTACAAGAAAACAATTAATAGACATTCTTATTTTTTACCATGTTAGTCAACGTTTCATTAATCTATTAAACAACTATCGTGACTTTATGTTAATTATTTTACCAATTATGATTTTTTTAATGTGACCCAAATTTTGATGTATTTTTGAAGTACTAATTTGGTTATAATATCATACAGAAAATACTCATTTTAAATGTTTTCATAATAGTACAGAATTCCTGTGTGTAATTCTGTTTACCAATTTTGATTTGAATACATAGTTTAGTTTGTGAGATGAACTTGAAGTAGTTAGCCGTAGCAAATTTTCAAAAATAGCTACGAGATCGGATGCGGCGTGAGGGTATAGTTTGCGTGTCTGGTGGCGCTTTGCGGTTCTTTGTGCAACCGTTTCAACTGTGACCTTGGTTTTTGGGTTTTGGGGCTGACGGCAGCGCAGAGTAGTGAGAAAACTTGTCCCTCCTGGCGCTGGATTGGCCTAAATCGAAACCTCAATTAATTCTTAACATTGATTACTCTTCCTACAAGGTGTGCCTGGGGGGGGATGTTAATACCAATATGGACGAGTGCTTCTGAAGCACGCCCGAGCTAAAAACCACATGAAACTCCAAGAAAAGTTTCTGGGTTCCGGTTTTTCAATCGGTAATTAACGGGGCCGTTAGCTGACGGTCCGTTATCTGAATATGTTTTTTGGGTTATAGCTTACGGACCGTTAGCTAGCGGCCCCGTTAACGACCCGTTAACCGATTGAAAAACAGGGCCTCAGTTAATTTCAACAAAGAACGAAGAGGTTATCTGAAAGTTATCTGGAGTGGCTTTGTCAATGTGAATGTTGAGAACAATCAATCGAATCATCTTGACAGTCTAGTTTTACAGTCGGAGAAAGTTGTGAAGACAAAACAATCAACACAGAGAAACGGTAGAACAAGAACTTCTCGTCGCAGAGAAATAACGCAGGAAAAGTAACCATAAGAAACACACTGGGGTTGTTTCTCTAAGGGCCAGTTGTACAATCTCGGTATAAAAGTCCTAGATCCGAATCCCCCGGATGGCCCATCCCAAGGATGAAGTTCGTTTCGCGTTGTACAAGCGTTGCTTAGGCGGAGGATGGGCATCCCAAGGATAAGTTGCATCTGGGGATTTATGTTCATAAGATGGCAAACAAATGTTACCAGAATCTGGTTATATTACCAGAAGCTGGTTACATTTGAACGCACAGGATGCTAGTGACGTAATGAATACGAAGTTCGCCGATCTTCCGCTAGGTGTGATCGCCGAACACAGTTCATAAAATCAAAACAAACAAATGCACGTCAAAGTTGAAATAATATGTCGAAATCTTTGAGAATCCTGCTAATAAAAAGCGTTTAAAGTATTTTCCTTCAGAGGACTGTTGGAGACTAGTGAATAAAGTTATTTAATCTGAAAATTACTACCCAAGCAAGCCGTGTCAATCCAGAACTTCGCGTGCTAGGCCTAGATTGCCCTAGGCCTACAAGGTAAAGTCTAGGCCTACGCCAATATCTTATTTTGTCTTTAATGTGAATACATAACTACAACTACAGGCCTAGTAATATGACGGTCCTATTGGCATAGTAGGCCTAGACTTCAGTTGTCATAAGGCGTAGGCCTAGGCTTAAACTTGTTTTCGAAAATATGCTTAGTCTGACAGCCAAGGAACAGTCAGTTTGATGAATGTGAGAGATTTTTGCCGCCAATGTGCATTTGGCGGCGGAAACCTCATGAACATTGTTTTTCACTCATACATAAAATCATTAGGTCCAAGAGCATAAGGGCTACTTTTACTTTAATATCAATACAATTATGAACTGTTCTTCGAAGTTCTCGTCATCTTAGTCGTCCGCCATTTTTTCATTGGGTTATCCCTTAGATATCTGCCTGTACGGTACCTGGTCCATGGTATAATCATGTGTGGTATAAACCTAGGAATGAGAGTTATACGGAGGTCGTGCAACGCAATTTGTTGGTCATCCCAGGGATAACTGTATCTAGAACCCTATCCCGAGATTGTACAACCGGCCCTTAGGGATATTAATTATACAAACCCGTATGTTTTTCTTGAGGAAGTAACGTGGTTTACAAACTAATAATAAAAACACAGTTAGTAGTAGTAGTGTTCTTTATTAGCAACGGGGCTACTGCCCCACAAGTGCAATACAATAATAATAATTTAAAATAAATAAATAAATAAAATAAAAAAAAAAAAAATAAAATAAAATAAAATAAAATAAAATAAAATGAAATGAAATGAAATGAAATGAAATGAAATGAAATGAAATGAAATGAAATGAAATGAAATGAAATGAAATGAAATGAAATGAGATGAGATGAAATGAAATGAAATGAAATGAAATGAAATGAAATGAAATGAAATGAAATGAAATGAAATGAAATGAAATGAAATGAAATGAAATGAAATGAAATGAAATGAAATGAAATGAAATGAAATGAAATGAAATGAAATGAAATGAAATGAAATGAAATGAAATGAAATGAAATGAAATGAAATGAAATGAAATGAAATGAAATGAAATGAAATGAAATGAAATGAAATGAAATGAAATGAAATGAAATGAAATGAAATGAAATGAAATGAAATGAAATGAAATGAAATGAAATGAAATGAAATGAAATGAAATGAAATGAAATGAAATGAAATGAAATGAAATGAAATGAAATGAAATGAAATGAAATGAAATGAAATGAAATGAAATAAAATGAAATAAAATTAAAAAAATAAAATAAAAAAATAAAAAATAAAATAAAATAAATGTCTATTATGTACTATAATATATAATATAATTTTTTATTCTATATTGTTTCTTCATTGGTGCACCTGATACCCCGATACATAAGAAGATAGCTATGTAGTATCCAGTAGACGTAAAGCAACGCATGTTAGAGAAGTGCGTCAACGAACAACAAACAGTCGCAGGACAGGCAGCATTTATCTTCTTTTCGTCATTACTTCTAGCAGTCACACTCACACGCATCAGATCGTTCAGCACACTTAAGAGTATCATTAATTTAAAGTGTCAACACCACAGTTCTACAGAGTCGAAGAAAAACACAGCAAGAGAGCGCTTTGCACTTTTAGTACAAATGTTGTCAGCAGTCGTTAAATGGACTAATTTACCTTTCTCTAAGATAAAGTGGGAAAAGTAATTAATTAATATATAAACCCATAAATAGATACAAATGAATGAATGAATGGATAAATGAATAAATTGTAAATTGTATTTATATTGTCTACCCACTCAGTTACAAGAAGTGATTTTCCATGGCGGACATTACATAATTTGCTATGTGCTTTCGTTGCTATGGCGGTTTAGAAGTCCCTTGTTCTATCTACAAAAAAAAGAGGAGAAGTCAGACGAAGTGCAGTCCACACCCCAATCCCCTTTCCCCCCACTGTCCCTTTGAATATTTTTCTCCTCCCACTTGGCCCTGCCCTCCCTTGCTGGACTCCCGTACGACGACTCACGCGACGTACAATGGATCTGATTCGGATGTGGCTTTATTCTTCATTATCATCTTTCTCATCTTCATTATCACCCGCTCATCGTCTCGATTAGCCATCGTTGCATAAATATGAGACGTTAAGCCCCATTAATCAATCAATCAATCATCTACATAAGCACCATACAGTTAGATTAAGTCAATTTAAGAAAGTAAAGAACAAATTCAGTTCGAAGTGGGATTAGAACACTTGGCCATCAGCGTTGGAAGTAGGAATAAACCCACCAGACCAATGAGCCGCATAAAAACACAAACGAGGCCCATTATAATATGCTATTTACTTGTTTATTTCAAATTTGTCCAGCTTCCTTTGTTACTCAGGTTAATAACTGACTAATTAATTTAGAGCAACATATAATAACCCTAACGTATCGCAAACCGTAATATTCCTTCTCACACCAGCCTACTTCCTGTTCTTGATTTGCATCAATGCTTAGTATGTTTGCTAAACTGTATTACCTGAGGGATGCAGGCCTATTTTGATTAGCATCGCTGGCATGAACGTTGTATTATCATGGTTCTTGCGTCCATGAATTGTCTAGTCATAGAGATATATCTCTATTGTCTAGCTGTCCGTCAAGTAGATTCTGAGCTTGGCTCTATGTCGCCAGGAACCGAGACTTTCAAGAAAATCTAGAAATCTGATTTATATCATGTTTCAATCCAGTGACTCCAACAAAATGACATAGAAACGCAAGCATCAAGTTGGTTTCTAGAACATTGTGCCAACAGTTCTGTTCTATTGAGCTGAAAGTGTATTTATCGTGGTGAGTTTGTGTACAGCAATGTATAGACGCCACTTTCAGGTTTCTTGTATAGAGATTTGCTCTTATTTACGTTTGTAAGCTGATCCCGGCTATTAGGGGGATTAATGAATGTCTCTGTTCCCGCCAAGAGCGGCAAAGGGTTTATGTTACATTGCAGAAGGACCGTTGTCAATCTGAACGGTTGTACAGTGTTGCCGAAGAAGAAGCTTGGAACAATCTGTTGCGCTGTAGCCAACGCCAACGTACAGCTTGTATGCAAGGTGGAAGGCACCGAGTTTGGCCACTGAGGGCGCTAGTGGAAACGAATGAAGCGCTCAAGTGACAATGTCACGCAACTTTCTGATGAAACAGCGCCGTTCTTCCTATGTCGATAATGGGTGGCAAATTGTGAATATTGTTTAATTAAATACGGATATAAAATTTTTTCGTTGGATCTCATCAGTCCATCTTAAAAGGTAAGGCCTATTTAAATCAGGACATGTTTTATATTTACAAACAACAATCAACACACAACAAAAACTTGAATAAAACAAGACAAGACAAAACAAAACAAACAAAAAACAAAACAAAACAAAAACAAGATATTTTGTAATATTATCCCGCACTATTTTCAACCGCGGAATGCTATCTTACATGAATAAGTTGCTACATTTGGCCACCTATAGCGCTGTGTACTAACACACGGTGCCTTGAAATGATAATTGCACCGAGATTTGAATGTCTTGTTGGTAATGGTCCAATCCATTGGATATTGTTGTGTTCGCGCTAACAATCCGCGGGCTTTGGTTTGAAAAATAAATAAATAAAAAAAATATTCAACAACAACAATTCTCAGTTATTTTCTCTTCTTGCGTCATTTCGGGTCCACATTACCATTGCACTAGTTTCAAGTATTTGAATCTTGGTAAATAAATAAAAAATAAATTCACATTTAGAGTCTACCCACTCAGTAACAAGACTGATTTTCAGAGGGGGAATTTATTTATTTATACTTTATTCGTCTACTATTTTTTCCTGTCGTTCGCCCTTCAATTATATTCTTTACAATTCCATTGTAACCCAAAACTAAATAATCCCTTGCATTCAGCTTATTCCATAATCTTAACTGCTACATCTTCTCTTTCAATACTTCGTCGTTCGGAACTAGTATCTAACCAGAGACACCAAGCAAACTATTTTTGCTGTATTGCCGATCTATTCTACACACATATGTAAATTCTATTCAGCTAAGGTGTTAAAAAATTAGCCAATCCATTAGTTGAGATACAAGTACGGTAGTCCCGAGCAATTGTTGTGAATGCATTACTTGTATCTCGATGACTGTGGCTTGTGATATAATGAGTGATCCAGGCCAGATAAGCTGTTATCACTGACAAGCTGCAGGGTAGCGCATGACTAATTGCTTTGACCTACCTAACGGAAGGTTTTATAATCTCGGTCAACATGATATGCCATCAATAAAATCTCTATCTACATATCAAAACAGTTAAGGTACATGCATTTTATTCTAAAAGTATTAATTTTTGTTTTATAATATATATTTTTCAATTACAAATTTATATTTAATCTTAAAAAAAGTCAGTACTTAAACAACCATATTGTTAAGAATATACAAGAAACCCACAATGTTGACAGCGGGTGTAGACGGTGATAAGTTAAACTGGGGACTTCCATCGGTTAATGTCTAACAACGAACTGAACTGTTATTCTAAATGATGTGCATGCAATTATATTATCATTCTCAGTAAGTTATTACTAAACAGTAAAATTCTTTTTCTTGAGCATAATGTTTGAACAAACGGCGTATTTCTGAACCTACGACAAGACCACAATTTAAAAAGCTACAGTTTTAACTCGTGGTCATCATTTTTGAATAGGTTTCTTTTGACAAACTGAGAAGAATCGTAGACGGTTTTAGTTTCATCATTATCAACCCACGTTTATCAACAATATCCACAGTTGAAGGGATTTGTTTCCGATACCCTACTGGTTAACATTTGAAATGTTCAGACATTTCCTGACATGTTTACAGAATTTCTAGTAAGAATAGTATTTTCATTCGCCTGAATTTGCCGAAGTGGCCGACAATACTTGATGGAGGAAAATGGTTAGTATAAGAGTTTGGAAAACAAATCTCGTTATCTGCTAATATAGAACAATTAAAATAAATCCTTTTAAATTTGGATTTAAGTTTTATTTGTCATGCTATTTGCATGTACAATAATAAAGTACCCCTACATGCATAATGCAGGGTTACTGCATATCTTCTGGTATAGTGTGGCGTGATGAATGATGATACATTTTATCGCTAGAGACAGGCTCTAGTAAATAAACTAATAACAAAGACAAAAATACGTTAGAAAGGAAAAGTGAAGTATTTTACTATAACACAAAATATGATTTAGGGGTAGAAAATATAAGTTATCAGAAAACTTCATCATTACTTACAATAATTGTGACACAAATTCAAATTTATTATATGTTGAAGCTAAAACAGGTATGACTTGATTATTCATGTTTATTGATAGAAATATTACTATATATTTATAGAATATATATAAACATTGGTTATAAATTATATTATAATGATAACTTAATTGTATTTTATTTGTGTTTACGTTGTTAGCAAATGTTTTCCTTGAAACTGTTTCCAATAATGTAAATATAATAAAACATCTAGTTATGTGAAACATATTAACATTATTTAACAATGTGTTAAATCGACAAATACCGGTCTATATTAAAATTAACAGGTAATATATAAGCTACATTTACTTCACTATGTAGAAAAATCAGTAGAAGTAACGTATGAAAAATAACGTTCGTGAAGAATGTCTATAAAGTGAATTTCAGCTAACGTAGAATGTTTTTTTATATTGTATTTGGTTCTTGATCGCCGTTTACACAAGAAACAGTCAGCTTGAGATGAATGCTAAGAAGTAAAGTGGATTTCCTTGCTGTTGTTCCGTTGGAGGAAAACATCCTTCATTGTCTTTATGAATCACGTGGCAACAGTGGCGTGCCGTCCATGGAAGCAATGGAAGCATTGCTTCCATTTTATTTTTAACTAAATTACCTATGTATACCCTCAATGCTGGTTAACAATATCGCTTACCAGTAACACTAAAATATAATTAATGAACCAAACTTAACTACCCGAATTATGCGAAATAACTGACAGCGCAATGAAAAATCCTTGTACCATATTCTACGCGTTTGAATTCGAGCGCCAGGCCTTCGCTGTGGGCCAAGCGACGAGGGTGGCCGAGGGTTGACGAAGAAAAGCCGAGTGGAAGCAATGCCTCGGATTGCCTCCACCCGGCAGTGGCACCCGTAAGCCAGACTGTTCCGAGACACACGTGGGTTTGAAAGTTGTTCGTGTTTTTACCTCTTTATAACCGTAAAACCGTTTCGTATATTTTCTAAATTCATTCAGTGTGAGAAGGAATGCGATTCTACATTGATTAGTTGATTATTTGAGTATAATTGTAGTGTGTGACAAATGTTTGGTGTGTTGTTGATCTACGCGCGAATAAGCAATATGAAGGATTGCTTCCGAGTCTGCGAGCTCGATCGGATCGCTTGCTGTGGGCCAAGGATCTAGGTCTAGCGCGGATGTGGAGGATCTAGGTCTAGCGCGAATGTGCACTCCTCTCTGAATTTGTACTATCAACTTTCAATAACCATGAACATGATTGAATGTTATGTAATCGATGAATTATTTGCGCGCCCATTTAGCACTCGATCTTTTCAAGAAAAATGTGCAATTATTGAGAGTGGCCGACCAACACCAGCTCTGCCAAATCTCAATTCAAAAACCAAAAAATGCACTCGGCATTTTAGCACTGATATTTTATAATGGATCAGATTTTTGTTCTTAAATTTCTTATGGTAAATTGCCTAAAACTCGTTAAAAGGCTCTTACGGCAATCACGATAATCCAAAAAAATCCGGGGCTATGCGCCCCGGACCCGCATTGACTGGGGGGCCACCCCCCAGACCCCCCATGCATGTATTAGGGGGGGGGGGGTCTCACAAGTGCCATTGCCAAGGGATTACTTAAAAAAGTAGTTGCTTCCCCCATTAGAAAAGTCACGGCACGCCACTGCGTGGCAACAAACTCCACGAGCCAAAATTGGGGGTTTGTTCGGAGTTTCAGGAAATAACGAGATCAAATCTTGGTAGACCAAACCAACCAGAAGCCATAACGACCAACATCCTGGATAGGAATCACGCTATACAATAACATTATGTAGTAATGGAAGTACCTGTTATACGAAACTCATAACACTGAGATAACTGAATTTAATTGAGTTAGTCAATTTTGTATTACCTTATTTTTAACTTATTTCTATTAAGAAAACTATTAATCGGCTTATTCTCATTTTTTACCAGACTTTAATCAACGTTACGTTAATCTATTAAAGATGCATCGTGACTTTCTGCTTATTTTACCAATTATGATTTTTTAAATAAGATTCAAATTTTGATGTATTTTGGAAGTACTAATATGGTTAGTTTAATACAGAAAATACTCATTTTACATGTTTTAGCATAATCGTAAAGCATTCTTGTGTGTAACTCCGTTCACCAATTTTAATATGAGTACATAGTTTGTGAGATGAACTTGAAATAGTAACCCGTTGTAAATTTTCAAAAATAGCTGCTAGATCGGATTTGGCGCGGGAGTAGTTTGCGTGACTGCTGGCGCTCTGCGGTTGTTTGTGCAACTGTTTCAATTGTTACCTTGATTTTTTTTTAATGTTTTGAGTTTGGGGTTGATGGCAGCGCAGCTAGTGAGCAAACTTGTCCCTCCTGGCGCTGGATCGTCATGGAAATCAGTCCTTTTATAAGATGTTATAAATACGAGTGCATAATATTTACACCATGTACAATATTTTAAAGATTTACATCAAACATTGGTTGTAATGTTTTAAAATGTGTTTGTAAACTTTAACTCAAATGGCAAATTCCCACGCATTTTGATGGACCGTTTGTAACAAAAGAGTTGCTAATCTGTTAAATATCCCAAACGTAAGTAAACATGTAAATGAGAATTAGCTGTTCACAGTGGGTAAACACATGTTTATATTATTCCGTCTGTCATAGAAATGAAAGCAAACCTCTCAGAATGCAGATTATTAATTTTCATTTGGGGCTGCTTGGCAAAAAATGTATTTCAAAAAAATATAGATATTTTACCGATCTATTCTGAAGTGTGATTACTTTTACTAGTAATGTTTTTCGTATTTGTAGGCCAACATGTAGCCACGGTATATTCTTATTTTTAACTGACTATCCATTTACACCTTTATAAAGCAATCTTTAAGTGACCTGCTTATGTAGTATGTAGCCTCCTTTCTAATTTTGTTTCCATAAGTAATAAGTTTTAAATACAACCACACCAGTTTATAAAGTAAACACCTTAAATTATTGGAAGTATTATTACATCAGATAATGCGATACATACAATGTATCACAATAGTATTCAAAGTGAGACCAAAAACTATGTGATTTACATCTCATCAGGCCCAAGAACAAGTAAGCTAAGACATTCAAGGCCACATCCCATCAGGGTCCGAACTGACAATTGACCAGTTTCATTAACAGCGCTGCGGCGAGTTTTGGAAGCTCGCATATGACATAGTTAACATTGAAGACATAGGCGAAAAACCACTTATCTCGCTCTAGCTACGAAAATAATTTTTTTAGCGGGAGACTTATTTGAAAGCGTTTATGGGAACTACAATTCTACGTATTTTGAAAGTATTACAAAAAATCTACATGCAGCAATGAGGGAGTTATTGATCGTAAATGATCTTCTTGCGTGTGGCTGCTGCGCGAATCTCGCCTCTAAGGCGTGACCTTCTGTCGTATGAGCAGGCTGTTCCGTCGCTGATGCGCATAAGGTCGACTAGCGAGATTTGAGTGAGATGCACATTTCAAACGAACAAGCCGCGCCAAGAAACCGTTGTACAACTAGCAAATATGAAAATAGAACTTATCAACACGCTCATTGGATCTTATAGATCGGCGAATAGTGTACATCACCAAGCAAGTGTATTTTTTTCTTACGGTTGATTTCTTAATATGACAAACTGGTAATATAGCACTGAATTTAACATTCCGCCTCGATATGTATATCACTTATTTGTATAATTAATTTTTTAACAAATGCTGTATACATAGCCTACCAGACGTTTGTGAGAAGTTTAAAAATAATAAATAATTACACTTCATTTGTATATGATTTACAAATCCCGAACCTAATATTGCACATTTAAGTCAACTTGACGCGCCGATCTGTCAGATCCAATGAGCGTGGTTCTATTTTCATATTTGCTAGTTGTACAACGGTTTCTTGGCGCGGCTTGTTCGTTTGAAATGTGCATCTCACTCAAATCTCGCTAGTCGACCTTATGCGCATCAGCGACGGAACAGCCTGCTCATACGACAGAAGGTCACGCCTTAGAGGCGAGATTCCCGCAGCAGCCACACGCAAGAAGATCATTTACGATCAATAACTCCCTCATCGCTGCATGTAGATTTTTCGTAATACTTTCGAAATACGTAGAATTGTAGTTCCTATAAACGCCTTCAAATAAGTCTCCCGCTAAAAAAATTAGTTTTGTAGCTAGAGCGAGATAAGTGGTTTTTCGCCTATGTCTTCAATGTTATCTATGTCATATGCGAGCTTCCAAAACTCGCCGCAGCGCTGTTGATGAAACTGGTCAATTGCAATCGTAGATTCGATCTTACGATTGGCGGCGCATGTGCAGTAGCTCAGTTGGGCCAGTCTATGATTGCAATCTTTTTATAGACCGAGCTCTAAAATAAGATTGTGAATCGTAGATCCGAGTCACGTGAACCAATCAGGAACGAGAACGGTTAAATACGTATTGAGCACTGTCACAACATAACCTCAAGCAACAACTAGTTTAATGTAAATAAAATGCCAATAACTTTAAGTATATATTTTTTGTGATTAAGACTTGTCTTATTAGTTGGTATTATTGAATTTATTTCCTAGTTGCACGATTTTAGGATTGTTATCTGGTGAAGTGTGATTGGAGAATTGTAGATTGCGATTGCAATCGGCGACTCCAGTCTACGATTCCAGTTGTAGTGTGAAATGAGCTTAAAACTAAACTAAACTGAACTATCACACACCGTTTGGCGCAAACAGAATGGCATTGTTATAATCATTCAGCTTAATTCGCTCATGTGAAAGAGAGGTGCACGCGATTGTGATTTGTACAGCTCAGAGTTGAACGTGTTTCGGAGCCACCCTTGATAAGTATTATTCCAATTATTTCAATGCACTATTCTGACATTGACTCCATGCACAATGCATTTTATGTTTATTGTTTGATGAAGCTTTTGTTGGTGGAGCAAACTATTATTGAAACTGACCATATATACGTCGAAACAAAACAGTGTGATATAAACTATAGGGCTGGAAATTGATAGTTTAATGTGGGACAATATTGATAAGTTTTATATTAACTCATTAAAAAGTTTCTCTCTCTGATGTAGGATTGCAAAACGAGATTGCATTTTCAATTTCAAAAAACCATGGAGGTATATTTGAAAGCTCCTCTGTTATGTTAATACATCACAATACATATATTGAGCATTATAGCGTTTCGAGTAGATATTCATTTTATAATATGGGTGATATCTAGTTTCATTTTGGAATGCTAAGTCCGTTTTATATTTAGATTGAGCACTTATCGAATACAATAATTTTTTGCTTTAAACTTTTCTTTCAAACAAATGACTTAAATAAGTCTACAGGCTCAACATTCAACGAAATGACAAGTCTTATATTATACGTCTACGAAATAGCTCGTTATAAAAATAATAATTGAAGAAATAAACTAATACCAATACTATTTCATATTTATATTTCATATCAATACCATTGTTGTGACCTAATAACTAACATTTGACAGTATTACTTAGTACTTTATAGTTATACTCATAAATTTTAGTCAATATGCTTTCCCGGTGAAAAACATGTTAGGGTCAAATGCATAGTCATTCCTCACATGCTCCTCAACCAGTGGCGGCTGGTGGGGGGAGGCAAGGGAGGCCGGGCCTCCTCAAACATTTCCGGAGGTAGGAGGATTAATCGTCTGTGATCTTGTTTAAAATGGTTCTATGTATTTTAATGTTCATCTTACATAATATACATATTTGTCGTAAAAGTTTTCAAACAAAAATTGTTCAACGTTTCAAAGTTTCGCGCCTCTTCAGAATGTGGCTGCTAGCCGCGTTGAACCAGTAGAAACGCGAGATTTTCGTGAGTCCGGGTCTCTCAGTCATTCAGCTTATCTGAGCGGTGTGCGGGGGAATGCGGTAGGCATACTCCCGCCCTCCCCGCCTAAGTTGCTGCACGTGCAATAAGATGCCAGAGGAGGCCGGCCGCTTCGTTTATTTTCGGATTTTTTACGAAGGTAACCGCATTGTAACCGAGTCGCCCGCTTTCCATAATATATCATACTCAGCAGTTTGTAGTTTGCAGGGGATTGTCGTTGGTGTGTTGTTGCTTGATTCAATGAAGTCAAATATAGTTGACGAGTTATAAGAGTTATAAGTGCGACCATTAACGAGACATGCTTCGAGGAAAGAGTAAATAAAGATTTAAAACAAGTTACCATAACTGCAAAGGGATGGAGAGGAACAGGCGAGTTTGGTTCGTTATGGAAATCCACATCCACTACCACATTATAGCACCTAAAACAACGTAGAAAAATGCAGTTTAAAAAAAATCGAATTGCGGGGTAAACTGGGGGGCTCGCCCCCCAGACCCCCCTGGACTGCCGCTAATTTCCATTGCTTCCATATTCGATCTTTCTTGAATTGTCCTGGCCTCTCTTTTATTTTATACCACGAGCCGCCACTATCCTCAACTCAGCCTTTCCTCAGACTCTCCCAACCACGAATCACAGAGCAGTATTGCCATGTGGACTGCTCTGTGATTGGTAGTTGGGCGAGTCTGAGGAAAGGCTGAGTTAAGGAGCACGTGAGGAAAGACTATGCATTTGACCCTTAGTCTGGTTGTAAATGATCGCGAAAACCCGTAGGTCTAGGTTTAAACATGTTTTCGAAAATATGCGGAGTCTGTCAGCCAAGGAACTGTCAGTTTGCGGGATGTGAGAGATTTCAGCCGCCAATGTGCATTTGGCGGCCGAAACCTCATGAACATTATTTTCCCTCAGGCATGAAATCATTAGGTCTTCTGGGAGTATTAGGTCTACTTTTACTTTAACAAAATTATGAACTGTTCTTTGAAGTGCTGGTCATCTATGTTGTCCGCCATTTTTTCATTGAGTTATTCCTTTAGATATCTGCCTGTACGGTACGTGATCCATGGTATAAGTCATGTGTGGTATAAACCTAGGAATGAGAGTTATACGGAGGTCGTACAACGCAATTTGTTGGTCATCCCAGGGATAACTGTATCTAGAACCCTATCCCGAGATTGTATAACCGGGCCTAAGCCTAGGAATGAGAGTTATATACGGAGGTCGTACAACGCAATTTGTTGGTCATCCCAGGGATAACTGTATCTAGAACCCTATCCCGAGGTTGTATAACCGGGCCTATACTCAGAACTGCGATGTGACTGCCTTTAGATTGTTATATAATCCCCGTTGACGGGGTACAGCATTGTGCTTATGACAAAACACGGTATTTTTTATACAAGAGATTAACGGGAGACCATGGATTGTATAAGCTGACATCAAAGGGAATGGCGGTCCTATTTAATCCAATGTATAACGAATAGCGTTATCCTTTGACCATGACTTAGTTCATTTAAAACTAGCACAGGTCTCCAAGTCATAGTATATAATCTAGTCATTATTTAGTCCTACCGATAGACGTAGCTCAGTGGTATGACGCAAGACTCTATTTCGGGAGTTCGCCGGTTCGATTCCGGCCACCGGCAGTCCTGACCAAAGTTTTCTTCCGAGGTTTCCCTCAGTCACAAAGCGAATGCAGGGATTGAGTCATACTAACAGCCCTCGGACTATTCCAAATACCGCAATACCTAGTTAGTCAGACATGGATTGTCCCATGAGCAGGTTTCCTACGAGAAATATTATTAATTATTATTGTTTTAACCTCTAAACATTATAATTATAATCAGTTTGGAGTGAGATTACATTTTTTGTTGGCAATCACAAAAAAGTGTATAGTGATTGCACGTAAGTGATGTAAATGTAAGTGATATTCTTTTCAACTGAAACTTAATTCAAACTGCTGAATTGCGTTCAAAAAGTAATTTCTGAAATACTAGTTACAGCCTTGTTTCGATTGTTTTTCACATAAATATTGAAAAGTATGTGCTACAAAATGGAAGGTTTAAATGTGTAGGTACTTTGTTGAATGTTTATCTGAAGCAAAACTATAATAAGCTCGTTGGATCTCGAGGTCAGTTTCGGTGGATATGGATACCAAGGTGGTGTTCTAGTTTTATCTACAAGTTTTAGTTTTATCTAGTTTTATCTAGTTAAATTTTATGTTTTGTATCATTTTAAAACAAAATAGGTAATTTTTATGCATCGGAAAAGAGTCTACTACATCAAGTCTACAGTAATCACAGGAATTATATCTAAAAAAAAAAAACAATTCTCTCATGGAAGTAAAAGCATCTCCGAGTAATAATAGAAATGTGCTGATGTATGATGATCTTCGTCATGATTAGTTGGGAGACGAAACAGTCGCTTTCAAGGATGTTTTTCACGATGTGTATTTCCGTGTTTGCAGTGTTGCCATTTACCAGCATTGGTGCTCTAAACAAATTAACAAACGGACACATTTGTCACCACCAATACAAACACTGTGCTTAAAAAAATAAAACCAAAACAGCTGAAAATGTATACAAATATTTGTCCAAACCTAGTTAGGCATGTAACATAAACATGGATGTTGGGCAATTATGTTTATGGATGTTGAGCCCGTGTCGGTACAAACTGTGAAGTTATACGGACCAATTATTAATTAAATGTGTGTGTGTGCATTAAGGTTTCACATTATCTACACATTATGTTAAAAAACTTCCTCTGTTTGGACAAGCTTGAAGATTTTCCGAGATTTTGTAAAAATTACCACCTACCTCCATACACAATAATTAAAAACGCACGAGTACGAATAATAATAATTTGTCATAGGAGTGACTGCTATAGGGTGCACAGAACACAGTTTTACCCGATGTGCCCCTCTTCAGGTGACTAGCTTGGTTATCAGGGTGTTTGGAAAGTTGGAAAGGAATGTCCGAGGGCAATTAGTAGGACTCAATCCCAGTATTCGCCTTTACGACTGAGGAAAACCTAGGAAAAAAGCTTCAGTCAGGACTGCCGGTGGCCCGAATCGAACCGGTGACCTCCCGAATTTGAGTCTCGCGTCTTAATAAGGAGCTACTTCCGTACTATTCGGTGACTTTAGCGCTGTAATAACACGGGAAAACCTGTATGGATGCGAGTGATGATGGCCATATCTGTGGTCATACGAATACGATGTAGAATACATCTTTCAGTCACGAATAAATACCGGTGGCGGTAGTAATCTTTTGCGACAGCATGGTTGTTGTGTGTGTCCTTCATACATAATAACACACATACAAATTAATATTATGATAATTATTATTACGATGATGATACTTGGGGTTTACGTCCCATATTTTTGCAACGAGGCTAATCGAGACGATGAGTGGTTGACTATGAGAATGAAAAAACAACACATGACATCCGTGCCCAAGCCAGGATTTGCAGAGATCGTGGTTTATATTATTACAATAGTGCAACTGATAGAGCTCACGAGCTTCTAATTCGAGAGGCACCGGTTCGATGCTTGCTACCGGCAACTGGGCTGAAGGTTTTTATGATAGTTTCCTCAGTCACAACTCACAAGGACGAAGGATGAATGCCGGGATTGAGCCACACTAATAGCCCTCGAACATTCCTTCCCAACTATTTCAATACGGCAATACGCAGTCGCCTGAAGAGGGTATAGAACGTTTATCAGTATCATTATCATTATTATTAATTCACATTTTAAGCTTTCGCGGCCCGGTATTAATAAAATAAAAATAAAACGGGAAGTTTGCGCCGCGTCGTGTCGTGTGTTGATAAGACCCTCACAGAAGGGACGAAACGTCAAGATAAGGATCACCTTATAACAATCCCTTATCTTTGTCATTACCCACCAGGCGGCGAAACATCCCGTTTCAGTTTTAATTTTATTTCATTGTGATGTATGGAGGCCTACTGATGGAACAGGTAATTTTGTCTTTCCCATTAAATGAGATAACATTAGAATAAAGCAATTTACCTAATTTGGGGGACTTAGTATTCCTCAAAGTCAAATATTTCAAATACTATTTTTAGAACATGTATTTTTCATCGAATTCTTTAGCATACTCACGGAATATTGGGCTTCTAATGCACCACTCAATAATATTATGCATCACTATATTTTCTTTCACGCACACATATATACCATTTTGTTCCATAAGTGATCGACAAAAACTGTTTACTGTAGTTTACAATCGTGCACACAGCTCGATCTATTTATTATTTATTGATATTTACTCCCCCGGAGGCGAAAAGGAAGATTTCTTCAAGAAACAATCGGCACGATCTTGACTATCGCCCTAAGATTAGGCAACCCGCGCTACAGCTACGCATTGGGTGGCTCATACATACAGTCGTTCAGTGCAATGCAAGGTTGAACAAACATCGTCAAGCCAATCCGTTATCTGTGGTCAAGCTGTCCCGTCATTGGGGCAGGTAAACTATAATAATTTTGGGGTTTTAGACATTAAGTGTAGTAATTACAAATTTGTCATTGTTTAAACGTATTGCAACTGTGCTAGCTGAACCGTACGTAAATGGTATAAGCCTAATGATTCCGCTTTCCAGTCGTGCAAAGGTTTATTGGAACATCACAGCTTCTAGAGACGATACACTTTTGGAATAGATTTAGTTAATATATTGTCTCAACTGAAGTTTCACCAACAAATTTAGTATTCGTAAAACTTAAGTATTTTAGTGTGTGTTATACTTATAGTTATTAAAATACAAACACATATTAAAGATTATTAGATATATCTGTGAACGGAAGGTAATACTATGTAACACTCCCCAATCACCGCCCTGGCATAGCTGCAGTGAAGAAGGGCGTGGGCCAGAAGTCGAACAAAAACAAGAGGGGGGGGTGTGGTAATAAAATATTCGGGCTCCACGTTCTTCCTGAAAGAGAATTTCCCAGGACTAGGCAGCGACTGAGGGAAGAACGAAGGAACGATCGTGCCAAAGGTTAGTCCCGGTAGACCGAAGCTCGGGGCTGCGGTGAAGTATGTTTATTTAGAAGGAAAATATACACAGCAGGGTGAATGCCTGGAAACACCGAGAGGTGATTGGCAATTACACACCTGACACAAAATTACACAATATAACGGTCACACCCTTCATGTGTTTCGGGGACAGGCCCCCTCTGACTGTTGATAACACAATACAAAAACATGTTTCACCATAAGCACTATCGCGCTCCCCAGAATAAAGTAAATTCAACAAAGGCGTGGGCGACTATGGTCTCATGAGTCTTGACCCACCAGCACCACCGTTATAAACTTAATTAGTACACCAGTACCTCCGTTATAAACAAAGTGCGCAGCACAGACATATGATATACCAAAAATACATACAATAATACAATACAAAATAAATGTTTCACCATAAGCACTATCGCGCTCCCCAGAATAAAGTAAATTCAACAAAGGCGTGGGCGACTATGGTCTTATGAGTCTTGCTTGACCCACCAGCACCACCGTTATAAACTTAATTAGTACACCAGTACCTCCGTTATAAACAAAGTGCGCAGCACAGACATATCATATACAAAATACATTCAATAATACAATACAATAGTGGCACTTAAATGCTAATCGTTCGTCGATGTGGACGGGCGACACTATATCACCCAAGAGCAAAACAAAATGGGGCGGGGGGTTTGACCCCGGTTCCTTGTGGGGCGCAACTGCGCTGACGAAAGTCCACGGCAGGGCCGGAGCGAACAGCAAGTAAACAAGAACAAAACGGGACCGATAAATTTAGGCGGCGCACACGGATAACCTGGTAAGTTGGTGGATCATCCAGGAGTGGACGTACTCCCCCCCCCCTTCCAGGGCTCGAACAGGTGACCGCCGAAGGCCCGCTCTTGGCTAGGCGGTTGACCCGGACCAGGACGTGGACATCACCCGCAGGACGTAGACCGTCCGCGACTAGGAGGTAGCCCCCTACTACGACCCTGTCAAGGCACAGGAACAGAAATTCCGGCTAGAACTAGGTCGGACAAGCGTAGGCCCACTGGCCGGTAGGCCATACAATCGTACTTAAACAGAACGAGGAAAACAAGGAAAACTAACTCACCAAAGCCTGGGTGTAACAGAATACGACGGAACAACAACGGGGCGTCGCCCGAGAAACGCCCCCCCCCCCCAGAGGCCAGGTACGTACGGCTTACACGTGGTGTGTATCGCTGGCCGGTCGGCGCTGCACTGTCTCTGCCTCGATCGTCTCCCGTGACACCTACCCCAACGCTGTAGCTGCCGCGGTGCGAAGGGGAACTACTAGGGTGTCTGGGTGGTGGGTGATGTGAACGCAGGAACGGCCGGATAGCGGCGTGTGGCCGCGCCACAACAAAACGGACGTTACACCTCCCCCCCGCTTCGGGAAGGAAACAAAAAAAAAAAAAAAAGGAAAAAGGCCATCTACGGTCAGCAAGTTTTTTCAGATCCACCACGTGCCATCGTCCCGATGGTCTCCCGTTTACATCTTCTAACTCCAATACAACTGAAGATACTCTGCGAGAGATAACGTATGGGCCGACATACTTCGGCGCTAATTTGGCTGTGAAGTGTTTACTGGCATCGGATAAGGCAAAGTTTCTCCGTCATACTCTCTCTCCTACGCTAAACTGAATTGGACGGTGGCGAAGATTGTAATTCCGCTCCTGCCGCTGTTGTGCCTCTTGGACGTTGATCTGCACTCTTTCGCGGATGTTGTCTAGGGCGGCCCATTTCTCCTCAATGCCTCGGTCCACGATGTGGCCGGCCTCATCCCTGGGATCACGGTTACGCTTCCCTGAGAGTCCCAACTCCCTTCCAAGTTGCAGATAGGCGGGTGTATACTTCGTTGTTTCATGTTTGCACGTTCGTAGAACGTATTGTATCTGCGGCAGCAAGACATCCCACTTGCGTTGGTTCTCGCCTACGAATATAGACAACAGATTCCCGACCTCCTTATTTAGCCTCTCCACGGGGTTGGCTTGGGGGTGGTAAAACGGGGTGAACTGGATCTCTACGCCGTATGCCTCCATGGCCTCGCGAAATTCCCGGCTGACCAGCTGTCTCCAGTTATCAACAATCAATACACGTGGGACCCCACTTTCCAGGAACACGTTGTTTATGAGGGGGTGTAACACGGATTGGGAATCGGCGTTCCGCAATGGAAAAAGATACATCCACTTCGTGTGGCAGTCTTGGACAACCAGAATGAACCGATGCCGCTTCATTGACGGAGGTAGTGGGCCAATAAGGTCCATGGTGAGGACTTCACCTGGCTGGTGGGGAAACGTACGGGGAACCAGTAGTCCAGCGGGACGTCTTTGTTCAATTTTATATCGGGCACAAGTGTGGCACCCACTGACATATCTGCAAACGTCTCCCTTCATCCTGGGCCAGTAGTAGTTTATAGCCAACCTTGCCAACGTTTTATAGACGCCACGGTGTCCCGCCAATGGTTCGTCATGCGATTGACCGATTGCCTCCAGTCTGAGTTCCTTAGGCAGGACAAGCTTCCAATTATTTTCGTCGTTGGGCAACTTGTGGTGGTCCATGCACCACTTGTAGAGACTTAGTCCTTCCAAACGCCAATCCGGATATGCCTGGGGGTCATCACGGACACGATCGCACATCTTAAGATACCACTGATCCTGAATCGGGGCCACCACCTCCACCGGCTCAATCTTCTCAACCGCTCGCGACAATGCGTCGGGGACGACATGGGCTGCGCCCTTGCGATGTTTGAGATCGAAGTCGTATTGTTGCAACCGCACTGCCCACCGGGCCAATCGCCCAACCGGGTCTCTGAGATTGTTGAGCCACAGTAATGAGTGGTGGTCGGTAATGACGGTAAACCGGGATCCTTCAATATACGGTCTATAGCGCTCTACGGCCCACAACACTGCTAAACATTCCTTTTCGGTTACCGAGAATTTCCGCTCCGACTTAGACAATGCCCTACTGCCATACGCGATGACGTGCTCGCCGTCATCCAGCTCTTGTGACAGTACACAACCTATACCATACTCTGAAGCATCCGTCTGGAGGATAAATGGCTTGTCGAAATTTGGGCATGACAACACGGGGGCACACACTAAACATTGCTTCAGGGAACTGAAGGCTTGTTCCGCCTCGTCAGTCCAAGACCATTTCACGTTCTTTTTCAACATTGCCGTCAGTGGGGCCACTACGGCGGCAAAGTCTTTGATAAACCTGCGGTACCACGAAGCCATCCCCAAGAACTGCCGCAAGTGTTTGACTTTGGTGGGTCTGGGGAAATTCACAATAGCTTGGACTTTTTCTGGGTCCACGTGAAGCCCGCTATTATTGACGATATACCCCAAGTAGTGCAATTCGGGACGTACGAAATGACATTTCTCTACATTCAAATGGAGTGAGGCCTCCCTTAACCGACGGAAAATTTCTTCCAACACTTCCAAGTGTTTTTGGAATGTGGGGGTGACCACTATAATGTCGTCAAGATAGACGAAGACATATGGCTCCAGGTCTGGGCCCAGGACACGATCAATTAATCTTTGCCAAGTGGCCGCACTATTGTGAAGTCCGAATGGCATCCTCTTGAACTGGTACAAACCACGCCCTGGCACCGTAAACGCAGTCTTCTCCCGACTGGCTTCCTCAACACTGATTTGCCAAAACGCGTTTTTGATGTCGAGTGATGACAGGTATCTACATTCGCGCAATCTATCGAGAATGGCTGACACATACGGAATCGGGTAGGCGTCTTTCTTGCTAATATGATTCACTTTGCGATAATCGACTACGAAACGGTACCCCCCTGATGGCTTCTTGATCAAGAGAATGGGAGAACTCCATGGGCTGTTGGACGGCTCAACGACGTCGTCACGCAACATGTTATCCAATTCCTTGTGAATTTCCTGGAGGACCACAGGCACCGCTGGGTAATACCGCTGTTTTATGGGCGGGGCGTCACCGGTATCAATTCGGTGCTCAATTAGGGGCGTGGCTCCTCCAAAGGGTTCCTCACGTAAATTTTTCTCTAAAAGCAACTCAAGACGTCTCTCTTGTTCCGCGGTCAGGTTCTCTCTCGGCCGCAACACCTTTATGGAATCGACGGTGAGTTCCGCCTCCTCCGAAAAGGACCAAGCACCCCGACAGGCATCCGGAACCAAACCAACCTTTGTCCAGAAATCGATACCTAAAATTAGACGACTTTTGATAGCCGGTACAACCATGACCGGAAGTAGAATGCTGCGATCCATCAGCGTTATGGGTAGATCCACGACACCAGCTATTTCACAAGCTTCCCCGTTGGCCACTTGCACTTTTATCGTGGTCGGTTGCAACTTGAAACCTAACTTCTGGATCAGCAATCTTCCTCCCTCTCCCAGTATGGTACGAGACGCCCCAGAATCTAGTAAACCCTTGATTTTTCGGCCTAATATTTCTACAGTTAAGTATAAACGACCATCCACGACATTTCTGGACATGGGTGTCGCACACCCGGACGAAACTTTACAGTAGCCACGCCCTTGATTAGTAGCTTGATTGGATGGACTGGTACGCTGACCGCTACCTAGTCGCATTGCCCATCCTCGTTTCCCGACCTCCTACACCGGAAATTAGTGCAAAGAGCTAAAGTTGTCCCCACTTTTCCGCACCTATAACAAAATTGGTGATCGCCTCTAGGCTGTGGACATTGGCGGAATAGGTGGCCACCCTCTCTGCAGTTCCAACAAGTGAGAGACGGGTTGGGCACTGGCTGGATTGCCTGGGAATCGACCATACTGGCGGCTGTCACTACCTCGATCCGTGCCTTAGAGCTCGTTGTGCCCCTATACGCCAAATCCGGTTCGAGGGAATTCTTGGGTGGTGGTGGTGCTTTGAACTTGCGAGAGAGAACCAAATTTTCTTCTATCCTACGACCTAACGAGCGAAGTTTCCCAATCGAAGCTATTTCAAGGAGGCAGAGTCTTTCCGACAAATAAGGCTGAAGGTTCTTTCTGATGATACTCAATTGCTCTTCTTCCGACACCTGAAATGAAAGCCTGGCAAATAAGTTGTCCATGGCCGCGATGAACAGGCCCACGGGTTCCGACTCGCCTTGGGTGCGTGCCCGTATCTCCAGGAGTAAATTGTCGTCGTAGTCGCTTGGCTGAAACTGTCGGCGTAGTTCAACGATGAGTTCCTCCCAGGAATGGATTTGCCTGCGCATGGACCGGAACCAAACCAAAGCGGTACCTTGAAACAAATCCACGGCCTCAGCCCACAAACTTTCCTTTGACACACTCCTCGCAGTACATAGCTCCTCCACTCTCTCTAAGAAAGACCCGAGACTCGCATCCGCATCGTTCCCACTAAAATGTATGCCCCATTTTGCCACGGGTACGTGCTTCACCGCGTCGGGGCGTTCTCTGCGATCTCCTCTGTCTGGGAGGATGGGTTGGTGTAGGCCGACGGCTTCCTCCATGGCTGCGAAACGTGTTTTAAGAATACCTAACCCGACGGTCACTTCTTCCCACACTACCCTGTTCTCCTCAGTGACAGGTACCAATCCTTGACGTCTCTCGATAGAAGCGAACAGAAAGGATATGCGGCGTTGCTGATCGCTAGCACCCTCATAATCGGATATCAATGCACTCAACAGGGTCAGTTTTATTTTAAGCTCACCCAATTCACGCTCGAAATCTCCCATGATGTAGAAATTCTCTCTCTACTAAGGAAGAAGGTAACGCTGCCAGCCGATTGACGGTACACCAAATCTTAAAGAAAAAAGACAAATTCCCCAGGGAACACAATACAAGCCACACGACCAATAAACACCGCCGAACGAGAAGATAGCAAAGTCGAATATTCCAATTCCAACCGGGGCTGCAACACCTGGGATGATGATACCCTACCACGATAAACAACGCCCCACGTCGGGCTCCAAATGTAACACTCCCCAATCACCGCCCTGGCATAGCTGCAGTGAAGAAGGGCGTGGGCCAGAAGTCGAACAAAAACAAGAGGGGGGGGTGTGGTAATAAAATATTCGGGCTCCACGTTCTTCCTGAAAGAGAATTTCCCAGGACTAGGCAGCGACTGAGGGAAGAACGAAGGAACGATCGTGCCAAAGGTTAGTCCCGGTAGACCGAAGCTCGGGGCAGCGGTGAAGTATGTTTATTTAGAAGGAAAATATACACAGCAGGGTGAATGCCTGGAAACACCGAGAGGTGATTGGCAATTACACACCTGACACAAAATTACACAATATAACGGTCACACCCTTCATGTGTTTCGGGGACAGGCCCCCTCTGACTGTTGATAACACAATACAAAAACATGTTTCACCATAAGCACTATCGCGCTCCCCAGAATAAAGTAAATTCAACAAAGGCGTGGGCGACTATGGTCTCATGAGTCTTGACCCACCAGCACCACCGTTATAAACTTAATTAGTACACCAGTACCTCCGTTATAAACAAAGTGCGCAGCACAGACATATGATATACCAAAAATACATACAATAATACAATACAAAATAAATGTTTCACCATAAGCACTATCGCGCTCCCCAGAATAAAGTAAATTCAACAAAGGCGTGGGCGACTATGGTCTTATGAGTCTTGCTTGACCCACCAGCACCACCGTTATAAACTTAATTAGTACACCAGTACCTCCGTTATAAACAAAGTGCGCAGCACAGACATATCATATACAAAATACATTCAATAATACAATACAATAGTGGCACTTAAATGCTAATCGTTCGTCGATGTGGACGGGCGACACTATATCACCCAATAGCAAAACAAAATGGGGCGGGGGGTTTGACCCCGGTTCCTTGTGGGGCGCAACTGCGCTGACGAAAGTCCACGGCAGGGCCGGAGCGAACAGCAAGTAAACAAGAACAAAACGGGACCGATAAATTTAGGCGGCGCACACGGATAACCTGGTAAGTTGGTGGATCATCCAGGAGTGGACGTACCCCCCCCCCCCCTTCCAGGGCTCGAACAGGTGACCGCCGAAGGCCCGCTCTTGGCTAGGCGGTTGACCCGGACCAGGACGTGGACATCACCCGCAGGACGTAGACCGTCCGCGACTAGGAGGTAGCCCCCTACTACGACCCTGTCAAGGCACAGGAACAGAAATTCCGGCTAGAACTAGGTCGGACAAGCGTAGGCCCACTGGCCGGTAGGCCATACAATCGTACTTAAACAGAACGAGGAAAACAAGGAAAACTAACTCACCAAAGCCTGGGTGTAACAGAATACGACGGAACAACAACGGGGCGTCGCCCGAGAAACGCCCCCCACGGAGGCCAGGCACGTACGGCTTACACGTGGTGTGTATCGCTGGCCGGTCGGCGCTGCACTGTCTCTGCCTCGATCGTCTCCCGTGACAACTACCCCAACGCTGTAGCTGCCGCGGTGCGAAGGGGAACTACTAGGGTGTCTGGGTGGCGGGTGATGTGAACGCAGGAACGGCCGGATAGCGGCGTGTGGCCGCGCCACAACAAAACGGACGTTACAACTATTATAATTAACATTCGACAAATAGGGGCGGGACATTGGCACAGAATCGCCTTGGCACAGAAGCGTCGTGACACAGAATTCTTCAACGAAAGTGTTTCCTAATGGGTCTTGACACAGACCAGTAGTTTTGTTAAAGTCCTTGAACAGTGTGGGCAAGTGTAGGTCTTGACACAGAATCGCTGTAGCACAGAATCGCCGTAGCACCGAAATGTACCACGGTAATTGTCAAAGTGTTTCCGAATGGGTCTTGTGACAGAAAAGTAATTTTGTTGGTCTCTTCCAGAATGGCCTCGACCCATACAGTACGTATAGGTCGTAGCCCAGAATCGCAGTGACACAAAAATTATGTGTCAATACCTTTACCTACAATCCGTTATCTGTGCCCATACAGTATGGGCCGTAGCACAGGATCGCTGTGACAAACAAATACACAAAACATTACTACCCCAATACAAAACGTGTAGTTCGTTTAAACGTTACATGGATAAAAAAATATAAAATGAACTCACTACATCTAGTTCCATCTCACGGATTCTTCTTCTAGTTCAAAGAATGCCGTTCTTATTATATAATAATTTCTTGTTAGATCTTGTTTAGTCTCATTCGTTCTTCTTCTTCTAGTTTTAACTACCTATTCTATTCTTGATACAAAATGATCTTACTGCATCTAGTTCCATCTTATGGATTCTTCTTCTAGTTCAAACTGTGCTGTTCTTATTATAACAATCTCTTGTTAGATCTTGTTTAGTCTCATTCGTTCTTCTTCTAGTTTTAACTACCTATTCTATTCTTGATACAAAATGATCTTACTGCATCTTGTTCCATCTTATGGATTCTTCTTCTAGTTCAAACTGTGCTGTTCTTATTATAACAAGCTCGCTTGTTGGAATTTGTTTAGTCTCATTCGTTCTTCTTCTAGTTTAAACTATTCTATTCTTGTTATCAAATGTAAATAATAATTGTAAATAGTTGTAGTTAAGTTCGTAAGTTGTAAATAATTACCTAGACTACCAACATTTGTATCAACCTTACCCGTACCAACATTTTTTACATGTACATTTTCGGCGTACTTTACGGCTCTTCGTGTGCTGTCGCCCGCGATACTGACTTTGATGTCAGATATAAACGTAACTGCATCGTTAATCGTTATACATTCTTGAGATACAATTAAACAATAAACTCTCACTCAGCGGATACACAGTTACCTGCTTGCTCCATTAGGACACCTAGAATTTCATCCTGAGGGTCTTTGTTGGTCAGTCAGCCATTGCACTAAATCCCCCGACTCACCCGCCACATGCGTCAACTGCAAACAAGACCACCCAGCCTCGTACCGTAAATGCAAGGCATACCTTGATGCCTGTGATGCCCGAGCACAGAGCAACCAAAGTCAGCCAGGCCGTCCGGTAACAAACCGCCGCCAAAAGCAACCACCTCCGCCGCCTGTAGCTTCACAACAGCGTGCTAGCTTCCCCACAGCCACCTTCAGTGCCGCATTTCCCCCACTAGTCTCGTACGCGCAAGCTGTCCAGGCCTCGCCACCACAACAGACTCCACCTGACCTAACTGATGTACCACACACCAGTACGTCACAGTCTTCTCAACCCCATGGCCCAGTTCCCGCCCCACGGCGTCCACGTGGCCATGTACCACCATCACAACCGCCGCCTCCACTGCTGCCGCCTCCACTTACTCCCCAAGGTCGTAACCCGGCCTGGACTATCATAGGTCAAATAGCCGATGCCCTCATCGCCTATTCCAGCGACCCTATCATTTCCACCCTAGCTACCCTTCTTAAAACTCTTATCTCCGCACCCAACAATGGCTAAGCTGGAATCGAAATTACTGGCGTGGAACGCCAATGGAGGAGTTCGTCGCAAAACGGCAGAACTCATCCACCTAGTCCATCAACTTTCCATTGACATCATTCTCATCAACGAAACACACCTTCTCCCTTCTGACAACAGGTCTATTCCTGGCTTCCAAATTCTCCGTAACGATCGACTGACAGCGTCTAAACGTACGAGAGAGGGTGGTACTGACATTCTCTCTCGCTCTACAGCCGCCGTCGTTCAAGAGCCCACCCCCCTTCTTTCTGCGGTCGAAGCCACTATCGCAATTGTGAAAACAGCTGCTGGCCCGATGCGATGCATCGCAGCATACTCGCCCCCAAATAAACATTTCAGTGGCACCGACTTTAATTCCCTCTTCACTTCACAAATGCCGACTGTTCTGGCGGTTGACTAAAATGCCAAACACCACCTTTGGAATTCGGCCGTAAACAACACACGGGGACTTGCTCTTCTTCGTTTCATCACGTCTACCAACCTTAGACTCAATGTCACTGGGCCTGTCGAACCAACATACTACCACTATCGTGACACTACCCCTCCTGATGTGCTAGACATTGCCATTATTCGGAACATCCACACGTCTTACGATATTTCAACAGTCCAGGCACTCACATCCGACCATAATCCGATACTCATAAATATTGGTAACAAAATCAATCACCAACCACCTACTCCCCGTTTCTCATACAGCAAAGCCGACTGGCAGCGCTTCCGTAATCACATTCACAACCGCCTCACTGCCCTCCCACTTCCACTTCTCGACTCATCTTCAGCTATCGATATGTCGATCTCCTTCCTATCGGCTCTTATCCGTCAGGCAGCTACTGTTGCAATCCCCGAATACACACCGTCGCCCTCACCACATCTGTCTTTACCACCTGCTCTCCGTGCATGTGTGCGACAGAAAAATCGAGCCCGTCGGCGCTGGCAAGCGTTCCGAACGCCAGACTGCAAGGCCGAATACGACAGACTGCAACGTGCACTCGACCGCGATATTGCCGACCATTTGTCATCGCAGTGGGAGGCAAAACTCTCAACCCTCTCATACCACGACAACTCCATCTGGCGGATGGCCAAGACGCTACAGAAGTCGAAATCACCCAATCCTCCGATCCTCACACCTGCAGGCTGGGCACTTAGTAGCCCGGACAAAGCCGAGGCAATCTCGCGCAGTCTGGAGATGGCTTTCATCCCAAATCCACCAGTTCCTGGCGAACCAGATTTGGATAGGTAAATGAAAATCTACTTTTCAAAAACTGTGTGCCCGGAACCCCCACCAGAGTACAACCTACATCCCTTTGAACTACGTACCATCTTTTCCAATTTAAACCCCCGTAAAGCCCATGGTCCCGACGGTATAGGAGCGGTGCTCATTCGACAACTTCCCGGGTCAGCTGTGGCAGTCCTCTTCCATATTTATGAGAGGTGCCTCACTACGTCATATTTTCAAAAAAATTGGAAAATGGCCAAAATTATCTCAATTCTAAAACCCGGGAAACCGCCGTCAGAGCCGTTCAGCTACAGACCAATCAGCCTTCTCAATGTCATGGCCAAAATGCTTGAGTCACTGGTCCTAACTCGCATCAAGCGACATTTAGCCGATAACCCCATTATCCCCCAGTATCAATTTAGTTTCGTAGCAAACACCTCTACGGAACATCAACTGTTACGTCTCACTAATCGCATCACTCATGGTTTCAATAACAAGAAAGTCACAGCCGTTGCTTTCCTCGACATTGCCAAAGCTTTCGACTCAGTCTGGCATGCTGGCTTGTTATTGAAACTAGCCCGGTACAAATTCCCCCTGCATCTCATTCACTTTCTCCAATCATTCCTCCACAAAAGAAGTTTTCGAGCCTGCTGGATGGAGTCACTGTCTTCACCACGCAAAATTCGGGCAGGAGTACCACAGGGATCCGTTCTCAGTCCAACCCTATTCAACATTTATACCTCAGACATGCCAGCAATGCCCAAAGGGTGTTGATGTGCATCTCTTTGCAGATGACGATGCAATTGCTGCCACCTCCCGCTCGGTGGAGCTTGCTGTAAAACACCTCCAAGATGGTCTCGATTTATTATCTCCATGGTATGCCAAATGGCGATTTAAACTCAACGTTGGCAAAACTTCAGCAACCATGTTTACCACTGGTCGTGCCCTCAAACAATTTCCCCTCTATCTGGACGGTGTCCCGATCGAATGGTCTAAGACCAATCTGTACCTTGGTGCACTTCTCGACCGCCATCTTAGCTGGAACCATCATGTAGCCAAAGTGATGCAAAAGAGTCGTAACAAAATGTTTGGTCTCCAGCTATTGCTGAGAAAGACCGTCTTCGGATCTACACGACCATTATCCGACCCACATTTCTATATGCCGCTCCCATATGGGGCACCACATCATATTCTAATTTTCTAAAATTACAGCGCCTCCAAAATACTGTCCTCCGAGTGGTGATGCACCTCCCTAAATACACCCCCATCGTTCCGCTCCACACTTCTCTGGATCTACCTTTGGTAGACACGTTGGTTCAGGATCGATCCCTTAAATTCTTTAACTCTTTATCACGGCACCCAAACCCTCTCGTGAGGTCACAGTTGGACTTTATGTCCAACCCTCATGATAGATTTCTCCGTCCAGTCGCGAGCATAAACACCCTTGAATTCAGGCCTCCCAACCCAAAGGCATGTGGACGCCACCGCAACATTCGCCTTCCCCTCTTCGCCAAGAAAAGACGGGTGAGGTAGTACCTCTATTCATTCCCAGGACCCTTCCTGAACTTACCTATTTTATTCCTAGTAGTTGTAAACCCAACCTCTTCTATTAATTTCATACTTATATCACTCTAAATTCTTTCTGCCTTCGGGCCATTTCATTCTTTTTCCAAACGTTCTGCCTTCAGCAACAAAACCATCACATCTGTATTCTTATCATACTTCTCTTAAGGACACTGTCCGGTCGAGATAGTCAAGCAAAAGGAAACTGTACCTTATTGCCACCATCCAAACGTCCAAACGTAGTTGATACCGCATTCGGGGCTTCCGATGTGCGGTCACTACCTCCAGGGGTTAGGCAAACCGGAACACATTAGACATATATTAATTATTCTATTAATAATAAATTCTGATTATGTGTTTGTTGTTGTTTAAGCGATGCCTCTCTTGATTGAGGCAAACCGGCGAAAGCCAAATTTTCGCCCGGGACCCTTGGCCACCTATAAATGGCTAAACGGGTCTCACGCCTAGCACTATGGTCCCCAAGAGGGAGGGGTGCGGGGGGAATTACTGTAGTTTGACATACTTTCGAATAGGGATGTCCATACAAAATGAAATATCGCAATTGACTGACTGCTCGGCCATCTAGCGGCAGAACAATCAACAACATCTCAACAGCTCGTTGCTGAGTTGGCCGACAACGCTTAAAAGATCATTTGATATATATATCGATATATCGCAAGAAATATATCGATACCTTGAAATATCGCCATTACATTTTCTGGCATTTTTAAAACGTCTACATAAATGTAAAATTTATTCACATATACATGCGATCATTTTTCTGTTTGTTGACACTGTTTAAGTTTTAAGCCAACTTGTTAGTGGATACTATAGTATCGGGTCATTAGGATAGAGGGCCCTACAAGGAACGGTAAATAAATAAGGGGAAATGTGTTAGACACATGCCTACTGTTGCATGTAGTAAAGTAGACCTTTATTTGAGCAATAATGCATGATTATATAGTCATTATAAAACAAATAATGAATTTAAATCCCATCTACAATATCTGAAAATAAATACACGGACAAAATAATTCCTAATAGTAATATGTAGCCATGGATGGGCAACCAGCAAGCACGCCCAACGAGTGTCATTGTTGCATTAGGCCTACTGTATTTTAACTCAATTAAAAACCGACAAACCCCTAGTGCCATAGATTAAATACAAACATACTGTTGTAGGCCTACTTCATTTTACCAATTCAGTCGTAAATCAAAACAAAATGTAAATTCCATCCTACTTATCTCTTGTTCGTCCACTGTCTAGTTGTAGTAGACTTGTGACTACACACTACACCGTGTAGGCATATGCATTATGTTTTACGTCTAGAAACCCCACATACATTTATCTACAGAACCAAGGAACAGAAGTTTGGACAACCTCTTTCCCAACAAACGGTTCCTTGACTTAGTCATAACGTTGCCAGCTTTAGAAAATAAGCGTTCTGATGGAACAGATGCTGCCAAAACGCACAAGTGTTCTTGAGCTAGTTTGTAAAGGGTGGGATACACAGTTTTCATAGTACCCCAAACAACAAGAGGATCGGAATGAATATCTGATACAAATTGTTTGAGATACTGTTGTAGTTCTATTGGTAAACGTCCATCCATTCCACTTGTGCTTCGCGATTGTGAGGAGGCGGCCAATAACTTGTGATGGCTCCACACATCAAACTTGTCAGTGGCTGGCTCTAGAACTTCAGCAAGTGGGCTTGAAGGTCTCTCTTGAGTCCCAGCACACTGTTGCATTAAGTTTGCAATGGCTCTTACCCTTTGTGAACATGCAAGTGGGTTTGTAAAGTTAATTTTCTTAAACCTAGGGTCTAATAACGTAGCAACCCCTAATAAATGAACATTCTCTACAGATTGGAACCTTTTTTGAATTTCAGATAGTAACTTTTGTTTCAAGTTTGCAGCTATGGTCATGACCGGCTCGAATCTTTTTCTTGCAGTTGTCATACAGTGCACCAATGGTATGACTTTGCTGCAAGTGATGTAGGGCTCACCTGACAGCTCCCTTGTTAACACCTCCAGAGGTTGGAGTAGTTTAACCACACCCTTCAAATGTTGTATCTCCAAAGCCGTGAGCATATCGGGCCCATTGGGATATTGTAGCAAAGTTGCTCCCACATTATCGGAAATTTCTAAAAATCTCTCAATCATATAGAACGTCGAATTCCATCTGGTGGGAACCTCCTGTATCAATTTTAATACTGTACCCTCCTTTTTACTTTTAGAAATTTGATCCTTTCGCAAATCGTCAGCTGCTGAAACCGATTGTTTAACAAATGTAACGATACCTTTAACTTAAGCAATAAGCTCAGGTAGGTTATCAGTCACGGCAATAGCACGGGTAGGAACCAAGTTTATGGTATGGGCGAAACACGGAAGGTGTTTTTGTCTGCCGAAGGTCTCGTTAACCGCTTTAACAATGTTGGCACCATTGTCAGTAACCACCGCTACTACCTTATCAATGTCTATATCCTAAGCGCAACAAGCGTCTATCAGGTTCGTGCTGAGGTATGAGTAGTTATGTCTTTCAGAGAGCTCGTAAACTCCAGCATTGCTGAAACCATCTTCATGTCCTTTATGTAGTGGCCAGTAATCCCTTAAAAGCTACGGGTATTCATGGTTTCCGTCCACACATCGGTGGTCAGAGTGATACAAGGTACAGAACTAAATTCACATTTCACGACTCCAGCAAGTAAGTCAAACTTTGCATCCACTAGGCGGGTGATGGAATAACGGCTTGGGACTTTGTACAGTGGAACTGTCGATTTCGTCATCTGGATAAAGTCTGGGTTTTCAACGGTTGAAAGTGGCATATTATCTTTGCACAACATGTACAAAAGTGCGTTTGTAATTGGTCCATGTTTTTCACCACCCTCTGCAAAAAAAAACAATATTATTTAATATTAATTTAAGCCGTGCGTGTCCTATTTTAACCGTAGATTAAATGCAATAAATGTGCAGTATGCTACTTTCGTGTTTACCAGTAAATGAAGAGGCAGTGTTAAGTGCATTTTGAATCGGCCATCGCACAATGCCACTACTGGATCTCGGACGCTTCGGATTTGTTCCTGTCTTCCTGGTCGAACCGGTGTTAGCATGTATGCTGCTAGTAGAGCTATGGACATCATTGATGACAATGAATTGCTAGATGAGCTCGGCGTAGATCTAGCCAAGTGACCATCATCCGGGTCATCTGCTACTTCTTCCAATACATTCTGTAATAACAAACAATAAAATAAACATCAGAATGGGCCTATATGACTATTTTAATGGGTCAAGAGTAGGCGTATTTAAATATACAAAAATATATACGCATTAGTAAATATTCTAAGGAGATAAAAGTACCTAGGACTAGGCCTATCGTAAATATTCATCCTAGGGCCTAGGCCTACCTAGAACTTGGCCTAGGTCTACAGATATAGGCCTAGGCCCTAGGAGGCCTAGGCTAGGTCTAGCTAGCCTAGGGATTAGGCCCTACCATTAAATATTCATCACAGGGCCCAGCCCAGGCCTAAGGAGTAGGCCTAGGCCTCCCTACCCTAGGCCCTAGGCCCCAGTTACAATTATTTTAAAGATTGCGCTTACCTCGACATCAATGTTTTCTACAACCCGGCACAGGGCATCTGTAGAATTTCTTCTCTCCAAGGGAATGGCTTTTTTGGCCACAATAAAATCGTCATGGAATGTATACCGGTGTTTATTTAGACAAATTCGTAGTATTGCCACTCGTTTTCACCTGGCTGTTGCAAATACGACATGTTGATTGCGTTTTCGTTAATTTATTAATATATTTCCACACTTCGGATTTAGGAGGAGACATTTTCCTATTTCCTTCGCGAAACAACACAATGTAGCCTAATGGTTTGGTGGGCGGTCGGTACCGGTAGATTATCCACTCTACCATCATCCATCATTTATCTCCCGTCTTGTGCTGCTACCTGACGGTTGCGGGAAGACACTACTACTTCCAACATGGCAGCCTATGCCGGTGGGCGGTCCCACCGGTGGGCAGGACGTTTTTATTTATTTTAGGTTTATTTATCACCTACAAAAAGTATCGATATTTGCCTAATTTTACCGACATGTATCAAAAATATCGAAAGGAAAGATCAAATGATAGTTCGCAAAATATCGAAAGGAAAATATCGATATCGATATATCGATATTTTTTGGACATCCCTACTTTCGAATACAAAAATCATATCTTCGGAATACTTAACCTACAGTCACGTTCTATAGCTTGTTAGAAAGATCAAAGCGTCTGCTTTAATACTGTGCTTGTGCAATGGATCTTTACTGTAACAGCAACGCAATAACTCAATTTTAGTAAACACCTGCACAATTGGATGTTCTCATCAATATTGCTCAAAACTCTTAACAGAGTCAAAATAAAAACATTTTTGGTAACTGCATGCAAATACAGATGTTTGATTGTAGTAAACGTTTTACTTTATTTGGTGTATACAGTTTAAAAAAATAATTTATGCAAAATTGCATAAATTCAATTTATACTGTATAATAAGGAGAAAATAAAGTTATATTCTATTCTATATGGAGAATAATAGAGTCATGGAAGGCACGTTTAAAAACATCCTGGAACCCCATTTTTATAACGTGGAGATGATTAACATATATAGGTCTACCTAGCTATTAAATAGAGTTTTATAGGTTGAGAAGCAACCCAATAATTTCACATTTAATGACAAGTTTCGATCACACTATACACAAATATTTAAAGAAGGGCATGCACAGTGATAAGAGCCCAATCAGATGTTTTAAACAAAGTCAAAATATTAGCTGTGAACAATGTCACCATACGAATCGTTTTAAAAACGTTTTAAGGTAAAATTTGGTAAAGAGATTTCTTAGCTGGTCTTTTAACTGTTTTTTATTGATGTTTTAATTAAATGCGGCTAGTATGTGATAAAATCAGTTGTAGTTCAATGAATGAATTAATAATAATAATAATAATAATAATAATAATAATAATAATAATAATAATAATAATAATAATAATAATAATAATAATAATTTTTTTTATTATTATTATTATAACAGTTATCATTTGAACAAAAGCACACAACATTTTTACATCTTTATAAAATCCACAAAGCCCTTGAAAGGGCTCATCTAATAATAATAATAAGAATAATAATAATAATTATTATTATTATAATAATAAGATTAATAAGAATAATAAGAATAATAATTATCATAAAAAAAAAAAAAAAACAGAATGAATTGCCATAAATGAGAGTGAATCCTTCGAGACAACATCCATCCAGACATGGTTTTCGTGATTTTCCATTGTCCATAGAGTAGAATTACTAGGATGGCATCGAGAAATCGGCCACGACCGTACACACAGTAACACGACGCAAAGAAGACACACACGATCATTATGCAGTGTATACTATGAACAAGTACTAATAAGACAGTAACGACTGAAGTTGAACAAGGCATCTCATGGAAATACTTGACATTACATCTGTATTGTCCATATATAACATGTAAACACCGGCTTTGACCGAGATTGATGACTGTTTAAACTAGTAACATGTGATTAGTGAAGTTAAATAAGGTAGACACATGGAAATACTTGACATTACGTCCGTATAACATGTTAACGCCAGTTTTGACCGAGATTGTATGATTGTGATACATTCAATAAAAAAAAAATAATAATAATAATAATAATAATAATAATAATAATAATAATAATAATAATAATTAAAAAAGTTATAATAATAATAATAATAATAATAATAATAATAATAATAATAATAATAATAATAATAATAATAATAATAATAATAATAATAATAATAATAATAATAATAATAATAAAAGAACAAAGAGCGAATGCTGGGATGAGTACAAATCGGCCACGACCGTACAGAGCATCCACAGTTCGGTTTGGAAAAAATAATGTGGACAATGATATATTAAGTAGTTCTAAGTATAGATTTTTATAAGGTAAACACATGGAAACACTTGACATTTGTGTCCGTACAACATGTTTATGCCGGTTTTGACCGAGTTTGTATGTATTGCAACAATAAAATAATAATAATAATAATAATAATAATAATAATAATAATAATAATAATAATAATAATAATAATAATAATAATAATAATAATAATAATAATAATAATAATAATAATAATAATAATAATAATAATAATAATAATAATAATAATAATAATAATAATAATAATAACAGGTTGAGAAGAAGGTCCTCGCCAGGGTAAGTAAGATCTGCAGGTCGTACTTGAGTTCCAGAAATAAAATCACGGCGATAAACACGTGGGCACTGTCTGTGGCTTCGTACACATTCGGATCGGTGAAGTGGTCCGACACAGCCCTGCAGGCGTTCGACAGGAAAATTCGAACCATCCTCACAAAGCACAGGATGCAACATCCGAGGAGCTCCGTGGAGCGACTGTACCTGTCGCGCAACACTGGCGGACGAGGGCTGCTCAGCGTCGAGATGCTGTGCCACAGCAAGGAGAAGCGGCTTCGAGCTTACTTTTTAACTCGAGAGAGTCAGCTGCACCATGCCATCTGCACGCAGGACCAAGGTTATACGCCACTTCATCTGTGCGCCGAAGAAGTACACCTCAGCATTAAGACGCCGGCAGAGAGAATGCAACAGTGGAGGGAGAAGCCCCTTCACGGCAGGTTTGCAGCCGAGCTCACTGGGGAGCACACCGACTTGAAAGCCTCGACGGAATGGCTCCGAACTGCGGACCTCTTCGCTGAAACGGAGGGGTTCGTCTTTGCATTCAGGATCAAGTGGTGCGCACCAAGAACTTTGAGCGGCACATCCTCAAAGCCGACGTCCAAGATCGCTGTCGTCTCTGCAAGAAAGCTGGCGAGACCATCCAGCACATCGCAGGTGGATGCCCGGTGTTAGCTCCCAGAGAGTATTTGGAGCGTCACAACGCAGTTGCGAAAGTGGTCCACCAAGCGCTGGCCAAGGAGTACAGCCTGGTAGAGGTAGAAACACCGTACTACAAGTGCAAGCCCGAGCAAGTCCTGCGTAACCAATGCGCCAAGCTGCTGTGGGACTCACCCATTGTCACGGACAGAGCGGTCGAGGCAAATCGGCCAGACTTGGTTTTGTTTGACAAGAAGGCTAAAACAGCAACCAGCATCGACATCGCCGTCCCGCTAGACAACCATGTGATCAACACAGTAGCTGAGAAGAGGCGTAAATACCAACCACTCGCC